>RJWM01027491.1:0-26666 GCA_004363535.1 Dasyprocta punctata
ACCATTAATTACCTTCTGTGACAGAAGCAGGATCATATGCGTCCTTCACTGCTCCATTGTAGCTTCCCTTTGCAGTTGCTCCAAGGCCTCCTCCAGCTTTGTTGTGTCCTGCAGGGAACTCATTAGTTTCTGCTGTCTCCCTCCAGCAAGTTCTGTGCACCTTCATCCCGCCTCTCCTCTCCCCTTCCTGACTCCAGCTCTGATGGGCTGCTGGTGTAATAATCTGGGGAAGGGGACCTGAGACCCTCGGCGCTGCTCCTTTCTTGCTCTGACAGTAAGAAAAACTCTTGTCAGCCCCAAGTTCTCCATCTGTGAAAAGACAGAGCAAAGTCCCACCCAAGGCTCCTCCTTGATGGGGACAGTGTGCTGCCTTCCGAGAAGCAAACCAGGCCAGATGGTCCCATATTTCTACTGGAACATTGCCCACACAGCCTTCTCCAACCTCCAGGGTCACCCTGCCTTCTCCTCCTCCAAGGTCACCACATCCAGTCCTGCAACCTTTTCTTTCACTTGCTGCTCCTTTAGTCCCAAGCAGGGGTGACATCCCAAACAGTTAACAAAAAGAAAGATGCCCTAGGGACAAATGTTGGAGGCTTCCTGCTACAGCTGGCATTAACCCTCTAGTTCCTGGATAGTGGTGGAGGGGATAGGAAGTGCCAGAAAGGAGGAGGGGGTCAATGGGATACACTTGGCGACTAGGACAGTAGAATGCATTTCAGTATACTATTCCAGTGTACTATTATATGCTATTTAAATTTCCTACCCTTCCGTCACCTGCAACCAAGGCCTTCCTTTAAATCCCTCTGTCCTAAGTGTTTAGAGAGGTTTCTCTTTTCCTGGCTGGATGCTGACTGATACAACATTTGACAACTGAAATCCTCATAGGGAAGCAAATGTCTTTGTATAAGAAAATACCTTGATAAGTCACTGGGGGGAGGTAACATCCTGAGGGTGTGATTTGACAAGAGACAAGGAAGCCAAAGAGATCGCTAAACTGTCTGCTTGAGAAACAAATGGAAATTGGGAGGGGTGGGAGAGAGGGGGAGAGCAAGTGGGGAAATAATAAAACAATGGAAGAGGAGGTTGAAACTCAGGTGTTGGAAATGGCTGAGGGGCTTTTAGGAATGAAAATATCAAAGACGGGCTTTTACACTGCTGGGGTTCCTGCAATCTATAAATCCCTTCTTCTTCCCATTCTTTGGAAATGTCTGCTACCCACAGAGACTTTGTGTGTCCAGCTATGCTTTGTTTTAGAGGTGAGGCCGATTTTTTAAAACGGAACATAAAGAAAAGGATGGAGGTCCATGTCTGAACTGACTGGGGTTGAAACTGACAACACCAGCAGGAGGTAAGAAGATGCATAAACTGAATTAATTCAATGCAAGCAGGGGCTCAGGGCTAGAAATGACAATGAGAGTGAGAGCTAATCTTTCATAGCGCTTACCATGTGCCCAGCTCTGCACAGAAACGGACTCATTTAACTCTCGCCGCAACCCCACCAAGTCGGCACAATTCTCCTCCTTCTACAAGCACAGAGCAGATGGGTAACGGCGGCTGCTCTAGCAAGGGCTAGAGCTGGGATGTGAACCCAAGCAGTCTTGTCCCTGGACAGGTCCGAGGAGGCCCCTCCAAAGCAGGGATGGCAACCTTGACTCGCGCTACCCACAGTGCGAATTGCGGGGTCAATGACCTTCATCACAGGAGAAGAATTCTCAGGAAGCCTCAGTAAGAGGCATAGAAAGGTTTGTTAGGGAGAATATTAAACAGCACACCCAGAGTTCAGGCCCACAAGATGGGGAGAGAGGCCCCTTTGGCGGGGGGCGGAGAGGGTGTGGATCTAAAGGTGCCCCTAAGATAAGTTGTTCAGAATGTGTGTTGCAGGGTTTGGCGGGTTTACGCCTGCAGTGGGCTGTACTCAAATACAAAGCATTTGCATGTGTTTGAAGCCAAACTCTGCTGTCCTCTTAGTAGTGCAGTTCCTGAGGATGGGGGTTGTGAGGAGGGAACACAATTTACAAGCCAAACGCTCAAGCCCAGAGCCCAATTTTCAAGCTTCTGTCTTCAAGGCTTCAAGGAGTTTTTCCTGGAAGGGCTGGAGGGCATGGTGGGGGGAGGGATGGAACCAAATTTGAACACCCTTTCTGTCTCAGGACTATAGTTTTCCTCAAAAGGTACAATTTTACTATTATAGTTTTCCTTGTCTCCTTTCTACCTACCTATATTTTTTCTATCCTACCTCAGCCTGACTCCCATCTGTGCTCCTAACCTCAATATGTGCAAAGCGCTCCAGGAACTTGGAGGAACCCTGGGCAGCTTGCCCCCCACCCCCGCCCCACAGTCCGTTGAATGAGGGTTGTGCATTCACCTGAACTGGATCTTCAGCTGCAGGAAATGCCCTGCTGACTTCTGGGTTTATCTATTTTTCCACTAGTTTCTTCGAATAGCTCTGAGCTTCCCTAGGGCAGGATCTGCACTTTCTTCTTGTGACCTCAGCTCTACCAGGAAGCGGCTCCAGTTCAAGCGTATTGCATGAATGAGTGGAGGGGAGGGAGGAAGGGCAAGACCCAAAAGGGAAACCAGAATGTTCCTCTGGGCCAGTCAGGGGCTGAAACCAAGATGAGGGAGACATTTGTTGCTGTTGTCACCTCCCCTTCCCTCCCGCTGTGCTAATTCCAGCGTTGCCACCTCCCCTGTGAGTGTGAAGCTGTGAGTTTTTCCTAATTGAGAAGGAAAACATCTTCTGTCTAGTCAAGGCAGCAACATCAAGGCAGGCCTGTGCCGGCGGGGGCAGCACGGGCTGGCAGCACGAGATGTATTTCCGAGCTGCTGCTGTCGCTGTCATGTGTTTAACTCCCCTTGTGTTTTAGAATGTAAGAACCCCCCTCTTTGAAGGTCCCCAAAAGAGAAAGTGCTGATGTCTCAACAGAGTCTGCTCGTCTGGGAGGTGCACAGGGGATGAGAGGTCCCTGTAGCAAAGGAGCCTTCATCTCCTCACTGTTGTCTCTTTGGGGTCTATTCTTGCACGCTTTATTTCATTTTTGTATGATAAAAATTGAGATGTACGACCCTTGTCTCAGCTAACACAGGCAGCAGTCAGCTAGAAAGAGCTTTGTTCTCCCGAGTGGGTGGGCCATCAGCAGGAGACAAGCTCTTAGGAAATGTCTCTGAGGAGCGTGGGGATAAGTGCCCCTCCATGATCATCCCCACTCTCTAGGATGACAAACACATACACACACACACTCACACCATAGCTATGCAGTGCATGCACATGTATTCATATGCATGCATATACCCCTTATTCCCAAGGCCTACTCCCATTCACAAGGAACCAGAACCCCAGATCTGTCCCAGATTCAGCCAGGGTCTGTGTCAGGGAAAGTCACCTGCAAACATCACCCAAGTCAGAGATCTGAGACCCTCCACTTAGGGCTCCTTCATCTCCCTTGATCTTCTACTCCCATCCAGTCAGGTCCTGCCTGCACCTCTCCAATCTACCCCTTCCTTTCTGGATGTGAATACAAATGCCCTAGTCTAGGCCAGCGCCACCTCTCGCCTGGATGATTGACACAGCTGTTACTGGTGTCCCAGCTTCCATCTAGCCCTCTGATTCCGGTCATGCCAGCAGCACTCTGTGCTGGGAAGCAGGGAGCAGAGAGCAGAGGTCATCAGAACAGGCCTGTTACCTTCCATCTCTCAGACACTTGGAGCTGCAAGAAGCAATCACAGAACAGAGCAGGAAACAGAACAAAGGAAGGGCCATTGCCTGACTCCAATTGACACAGGAAACCATGAGTAAAAGGTGATGAACTTCAAAGACAGTTAAGGAAATATGTCTAGTGGGCAATTGGGCACATGGGTCTGCTGCTTGGGAAAGAGGCCCAGGCTAAAAAGAGATTTAAGGGTCCTCAGCATATAGATGGCCACCCAATGGATGGCCTCACCCACTGAAAAGAGAAAGCCAAGTGCAGTGACACTGGAGACCTTGTCTATGAGAAACAAGAGGTGAGAAGCAAGAGCTAGACAGTGAGCAGAACCAGTGAAGATGGGGTCTTCAAAGTCAAAGAGTGTGAACAAAGAAAGCAGCTATGATCACCAGTCCTAAGGCTGAAGAATGGCAGGCAAGAGAAGGTCCAAGGGTATCAACTGGGCATGGCATCAAGGATGTCATCAATGGCCTTGGCAAGGTCTAGCAGGAACAGAAGGTGAAGTGTAGAGGTATGAGATGAAGTGTATACTGTCTGTTGCTCAGAAACTGAGCTTCCAGGAAAAAGGAGTGTTGGGCCAGAGCCAAAGGAATCACCACGTCTCGGCAGGGCTGGAGTTGTTTATGTGTTTGTTGACTTATTTTTGCAATGGTAGTGCTTTTGGTAGGTTTCAAGGCTAAAGTGGAAAGGTGGTGAAGGTAGAGGTTGCAATTATAGGAGAGAGGCATTCTCCATGGAGAAGGATCCATGAAAGAAGCTGGCAGAGATGGCTCCAGAGCTCAGGGCAGGCTACCAGACAGGAAGAGGGACAGCTCCACACCCCAAGTGGCAGGGAAGATGAGAGGATGGAGACAAGCCTAGACAAGTATGGTGGCCCAGGGATCCAAGACGGCTTTAGCACCAGAATCCTCCAGAAAAGAGGAAGTAAGAGTCTAGGTTTCTGCCCAGACAGATGGACAGGAAGGGAGCTAGGACAGCAGAGGAGGTTCACAGTGAACACTGAGCCAAGAAAAGAGCCAGGCAGGTACAGGAGAGCAGCTGGAGGCCAGACAATGACCCTCCCTTCATTCCAGCTGTTTGCTGGTCCGTGGTATGATTGCCTTCCCACAGCCCCATGCGGATGAGCTTCTTACATCTGCTCAAGCCCATCTGGGACCAAGGGAACTGATGGGACTGTGGAGAACCCACTCTAGCTTGAGGGCAAATCCCTATTAAAGGGAGCTTCTAGCCAGCCATGGACAGCTGTGGGAGGTAGTGAGTTTCCCATCATTCCACTGTCTAGGCCAAGAACCTCAGCTGGGGTCTAGAATGAGGACTCCCACACAGTTTGACTATGACTCTCAATGTCCTGCCCTTCCCTGGGTCCTAAAGGACTGACACGGGGTTCACCTGTCCGTCTGCTGCCCCACAGGGGGAGGAACAATGCCAGGTCTGGCCAGGGCAATGCCCTATTGACACACTCTTCTGACTCCCATGGCCCCATATGACTCCTGGGACCACAGTCCTGGTATTGTGAAAGGCCTGCCATTCAAGCTCATTTCCTGATAAACTCAGTTCACTAACTCCTCCCTGATCTTTGGAATGCTCCCCAAGATCTGGTGATTTTGCCTTATAATTTTCAGATGGAGAAACTAGGGATCAGAGAAGTTAACATTTTCAGCCCAAGGTCACAAAGTCAGTGGGGGAGCAAAATGACACCCTACAGCTCAGGGTTTTGTCCATTGTTCCCCCCTACCCAGCTGGGTCTGTTGTCCCCACTGAAGGACCCTCTGCTCAGCCCTGAGCAGATGCAGAAGTACTTCAGCCCATCACTGAGTGGTGACTCTGACCTCCATGCCATTCGCCGTCACCTGCAGCCTGCAAGGTCAGACTTGGGATGCCCAGTCCCCCAAGTTTCAGCTCTCTCCTCAAGAGATGGCCCAGAGAACCCACCCAGACAAGGGACACACTCTTCCCAGCGCATTCATCCTCATGAAGTACTTATAAAGGAAGTTTCCCGGTATCACTGAGGAAGACACTAAGACTTAGAGAGGTGAGAAGACTTCCTCCAAGTTGCACAGCTATAAACACCCCGATTGGATCAAAAACCCAAGCTGCCTGATTTCCAAACTAGTGTTATGTCCCCTCTACCCTACTCCCTCACTGGTCCCCGAGAAAGCCAGATTTTATCCACTCTGGCTTGGTGACAGTGCAGGGAACTCAGTCCCCGCTGAAAGAGCATTAGACTGTAGATGTAGGTCCTCCCCCTGTCTCCCTGTGGGATCTCTTGGCAGCACCTTAAGAAAGGCCTGGGAAAGGATGGCGGGAACATAGCGTAGCTCAACTTGGAGCCAGGAAGACACTGGCCCCTGCTGAACCTCTTGGGATAGTCAAGGTCAGAGATAGGACCACAGGGGTCATGGTGGAGATGTTAGTTCAGTCTAAGGAAGGCTTCCTGCCCCATGATGGGGTGTCTTGATTTAGAACAGAGTGAGTGTGATGGGAAGGGGACCCCCCCACCCAACACACACACACACACACACACACACACACACCAGGGACCACAGGCAGAAGAAACTCCTGCCACAGTTCAGGGTTCAACTCGGTGATGCTCTGCCTCACTCTGAGATCCTGGGGCTTCATGAGATGCAGCATGCGGATCCTCCCCACCCCAGCCCCCACAGCCCACCAGTCTCACACTTGCATCTGCATCCTTTTTTATGACATGAATATTCAAATGTCATCTGATTACATTATGCGTCACGAGTTGGGGAAAAAACTGGGTCCTGAAAAGCTCCTCTCCCTCACTGCCTGATAGGAGCCAGAAAAATAAATCCACCCTGGAGTCACAGTTCCTGTGGCTTCCTTTTCTCCCAGCCTCTCCTGGTACCCACCATTAGACCAGGAAAGGTAGTTTCTCCTGTTCCTGAACAGTGAGATGGGTGGCTCACCAGACCCAGGCAGTAGGACCTGATGACTTTCAGGTTTTCCTCCCATAGGAGGTCTCACCTCAGGGTCATGGGCCCCTATTTTGTGACCCTCCCTCCAGCACAGGCCAACATGGTCCCATTACCACCACCTCCTATGCAAACCCTTCCTAACTTTGTGGGGATCCCAAATTAAAAGCAGACAGTAGCATCTTGTCTCCAGGATTCACCCCATCCTTGGTAAAGTCATTCTAGCACCTCGGCAGTCTGACTAAGCCATGAGGGAAGAAAAAACTACAGGCGGCTGTAGTTGAGAGGCCTCCAGATAGGACCTGTGACCTATAGCCAGGTGGGAGGGAGCCAACAGGGAGGTCCCCAGCCCGTCTCTTCTTCCACCCTCCAATCTCCTAGTCTATACACCCTGTAGGAAAACACAGCGAGCAGTCAGTCAGAGGCACAAAGGTCCTGGGAGGTCTGAGATGTCTGTGGAGGTCAAACCTAAGGCACAGGACTGTGGTCAAGGTCGGGGGAGGACAGGACTGCAGAGGCTGTGGTGATGATTCAGCGTGCTCTTCTCTACTCTTGCCCTAGCTCTTCCCTGCGGCCTCCCTTCTCCCCGCCTCTCAAGGTAAAAAAAAAAAAAAAAAAAAAAAAAAATGAATTCCTCTCACTTTCTTGCGCAGAATCCTTTAGCCAATTTATTGTGTTTATTGCCTTGATTCCTGCCAACTTCCTGCCCTCAGGACCCTGCTTTCTAACCCAAGCAGCTTAGCAAGACATTTCCCTAAATAAAGATCCCGACAGGAACTGCACTATCGAGACATTAAGTAATCTTTTTTCTCCTTCGGTTTTCTTTTCCCTTCCTTCCTTCTCTCTATCTTGCCTTCCTTTCCCTTTCCTTCCTTCTCCCCTTCCTTTCTTCTTTCTTTTCCTTCCATCTTTTTATCTTTCTTTTCTAGCCTTAGCTACACAAGAGTAATAGAGGTGTCCTTTTCCAGAAACCTCTGCCTAAGTCTAAAAGTAAAAGTTCCTAGGGTGACAACTGAAGAAAACCCTCCTCCCACTCCACCCCTCCGAAAAACCAAAGTACTCCCTTTGTTCCCAAGGATTGGTCACCTGTACTGCTACCACACCTTCCCATTCAGAGACAGCCGTGATCCCAAATAGACCGGCTCCAGCACGTCCAGCTCCAGGGACAGCTGCGCCCTCCCCCCACTGTCCCTGGCTGCAGTCTGGGGAACCCGGGAGGCAGTGGGGCTGATAACAAAGGCTTCCTGCTGAGGTATGAGGTTTCTCCTCCAGGAGCCACTTACGCAGCTAAATACCACCCTCTCGATACCCGGTAATGACCTTTTTAAGTCTCCACTTGCCTGCGTTGGTATTTAGAGAGCAACTCGGTCTCTGGAGAGGGAAAGGACTGAATACTTATTCATGGCGCTTCAGAAGCCAGCCCCAAAAAGAGAAAAGTGAAAGGTTCACATCTCCCCTCTAGAGGCTGATGCTGCCCCTGCCGCAATTCTTCCTGAGCAGCAGCGGTTGCCACAATTCCATATCCTAACAGCTGGCACTCAGGCTCCCAGGCTGATGTGCACAGGGACAGGTCCACAGCGGCCAATGAGCATGTCCATGAGCATCTTTGCATATGTGTGTGGGGGCCAGCAGGAAGTGGGCCACAGGGTGGGCATGGGCCAGGAGGTTGTAAGTACAGATACAGGCTGTGGATGTGTACTAGAGTTACATGCACATCTGCTCCTGGGTGCATGTGTATAAGGAACACAGATGTGCTAAGGTGCATGCCTGTGGCTAACGGGTCAGCTCCCCTGGACCTGGTAGGTTGATTCGGTGCCCAAGGCCTGGTGTCCAGCAAGCCCCTAGCAAGTGCCTCAGGTCCCAGCAGATCACCCGCAGAGAGTGGGCCCTCGGGAAATGAGTGGGATTATAGGCGTTCTGGGTGGAGGACAGAGACCAAGGGAACAGCAGGTGATTTGGGGGAGCCATAGCCATGCTGCTGAGTGCCTGTGGCAGTAGGTGGACACTTAAGTGTGCTACTTGCTCAGCAAAAGGTCAGGATTATAAATTTAGACTTGGAATTGCATGATAGATACTGTAGGGCCGCCCAAATCCCCCACCAGAAGCCAAACATTCATTTCCCCAGCTGCAGGGGACATGGGCTGCTGTTGGCTCTGACTGGGCCACTCCTGGGAGCTGCCCTTGGCAGGAGGAAGCTGCCCCACCCAAAGTGCCATCTGGTCCCTGCAGGCAGCTCCCAAACATGAATTAGCTGCAGGATACAGGAGCTGGGTTCCCTTTCTCCTCTCAGGGTGACTTAGAAAAACCATCTCAGGCCCAGAGTGACCCAAAGGATTAGCAGAAGATTGTATGGCAGTTGCAGTATAGTGAATCACCCTTCCGGTTCTTCATTCTCATTGGGTGTTGTTCCCCCCAAGGGCCTCTCAGTAATCTTTCTACGGCAAGTCTCCCTCTCAGATCAGTTTCTGGGGAAGCTGACCTAAAACATGCACCACTGCTGGCTGAGTAAGTGTCAGCTGAATGTGAGGACATGGAGAGATGACCTGCGGACAATATACACAGGAAGAGGACAAAGGAAAAGGACAGAGGAGAAGAGAGGCAAGCAAGGGACCAAAAGATGAACTTCCACAGAGCGAGGATTGACGGACTTCAGACCAAGAAGAATTGTTCTGAGAGAAGGAGAGAAAACCCACAAGATCTTGTTGTCAGAAAGTCAAAAGAGCAAAATATTTCAAGGAAGGAGAGGTCGATAGCATCAACCTCCATAGAAAGGTCCAATAAAGCAAAAACAAAACCAAATAGTCATGGGATTAACATCAGGACATGTCTGATGGCTTTATTCAGAGCGTTCCCCAGGGAGCAAGGGAGTGGGAGCAGATGGCACCGGGGTGATCTGTAAGAGGGAGGGGAGATACCGGGAGGAGAAGCTTAGATCATACTTGGAAGAAGTAAAAGCAAAAAGAAAGACAGCACAGTGGCTGGAAGGGATGCTATTAATTTGATCATCATTGTTTTTAAGCTCAGAGAGACTCAGGCACAAATCTGAATGATTTTCCAGCCAGAAATCTGGATCTATTCATGGTCCCCAGAGATGCCTCAGTGTCTACCCATGTGGGTTTTGCTTGTGCCATAAGCAAAATTACTCATCCCAACCACTTACACAAGAGAAATCCATTACTGTGAACTAAAAAGGACACTTGTCACTAAAGGAACACCCTCCACTTGAGTAAAAATAGGGTAACAGCTGGTGACAACCTCTGCATATGGTTGGGGTCTGCTTGAAGACTTCTTCCCACTGGGTCAGCACTGCAGGCACTGTTTACCTGTTGTTTGTCCTTGGAGAGCAGCCTAGAGAGGAAGTGCAAAGGTTACTGTTCCTGTACTGAGCTGACATGGATCCACAGTCTCCTTACCAAGAAACTCCCAAATTGCCCTTGTTTGGGTGAGTTTGGTAATTTGTGCAGACCTGGAAGACTGCCACACATTTAGTCAGTGCACACAGTGCCACACTTACTCCGGCAATGCCAGGATGGATGCTGCAGCCAGTTCCAGGCAACAGGAAAAGGCTGGGATTGGCTGTTACTGAAACCCTGGATAGAAGCTGGGCTGAGGAATAACCAAGACCCAGGTCCTCGTGGATTTAACAGACTGAGCGTGAATCCTGGCCTCAACACTCCGCCAGTTACAGTGATTGAGTCCTGACTTTAACACTTATGGTTCCTTTACTATCATAAAAGGAGTCTAATAGAATGTAAGTCGGATTGGCACACAAGCTTCAATGCTCAAGGTCTCTTCAATGGCCCAATACCATGGTCCAGCCACTACACTTGCATTCCAGGCATGAAGAATGAGAGTAAGAGGAAAAAAATCACTTTCTGTTTTAAGGAAAAATTTGAAAATGACCTCTGTAACACTTTTACTGACAATCATTAGCCAGAATTTAATCACATGGCCATATCTAGCTGCCAGGAAGCTGAAAATGAACTCTTCTATCTGAGCAGATTGCCAGGCCAGATGAAGTAAGTTTCTATTAGAAAGAGAATGCATGGTAAGATAATGAATTAGCAATTCCTCTCGTGCCCTGTGACCACAGGCATCTTACTTGAGTCCTCCAGACCTGTTTTCGACACTGTACAATGGAGATAACAGCCCTTTAGTGTTGTTGCATTCAACTGATATATCATTAGTAAGGATCAAAAATTTAAATGCCGAGCTGGGTGTGGTGGCGCACACCTTTAATTCCAGCACTCGGGAGGCTGAGGCAGAAGGATTTTTGTGAGTTCAAGACCGGCCTGGGCTACAAAGTAAGCTCAAGGCTAGCCTGCGTAGTGAGACCCTATCTCAAAAAAATAGGGTCAGGGGTTTAGCTCAGTGGCTTAAGCACCTGCTATAGGCACAAGGTTGTGAGTTCGATCCCAGGTACCAAAAGAAAAAAAAAAAACTAAAATGCCTACAGAGCTCAAGATCATTAGCCAAAGGGGCTGGGAATGTAGCTCAGTGGTAGAGTGCTTACCTAGCATGCACAAGGCCCTGAGTTCATGCCCCAGTACCACACACAAAAAAAAAAAAAAAAAGGAAAAAAGAGATCATTATCCAGGGATGATGGTATACAACTCTAATTTCAGCTGCATGGGAGGCTGAAGCAGGAGAATCAAAAGTTCAAGATCAGCCTGGGCAACTTAGCAAGACTCTATGTCAAACTAAAATGTAAGATGGGCTGGGTCAGGTATGATAGTCATGCCTATATACTCAGCACCCTGGGAGACTGAGGCAGGACAGTGAATTCATTCCCAGGCTGGGCAACATGGCAACTTAGCAAGAACTTGCCTCAAAATAAAAAATAAAAAAATGGCCTGGAGATGTAGTTCAGTGCAAAAGCCCTGGGTTGGTTAGTTGGTGTCCCAGTATTAGAACAGAGAGAAAGAGCGAGAGAGAGAGAGAGAAGCAGAGGGGATGAGAGAAGGGGAAGAGGAGGAATGTGGGGGAAGAAACATTTAAAAGGGGAGTGGTAGGAACAGAAGTTGACTAAAGTGACAAACTATCTAGAAAGGAGGTTCCTGTTAAACTCCAACCTCCTATGAATACCTTGTGGCCCCAGGACAATAACACCATCACAGCTCTATTTAATTTTTAGTACGATATATACCCTTTCCCTGGTGACAAAGGCCTGTTTAGCAAAAGGCACCGTGTACATGTCATCCAGAATTTTATTTTGACAATACCTGGGTTTGTGAGTGTGTATGTGTGCTTGCTATCAAGTCTTCCAGGTAATTACATTCCACCCCTTGATTGTCACAAATGTAATAACATTGGGCATAATCAAATAGACACCATAAAGAACAGCATTTTTATCCTTGAGGTAAACATGTGGAGCAAGTCAACAAAAACTTGGCTTGAAGACCAGGGTGGTTGGCCATAATTTAGGTGAGAGCCTCTGGTCATGTGAATTGATGGACAATTCTTGGCAAAACTATAGCAAAAATGCATGGTGTGCATTCAAGCTTCCTCTGGCACACTGCACATTCTCTTCCATTTATCAATAGCCTTCTTGGATCAAGTTTTTTTATAGACTTAGTTGGTGTCATATGCTCATAGTTACTAATTTTATGTTCTGATTGGCCCTGCTTGATCATCCTAACAGAGCTATGGAGGATTCCCTTTGGACTGGCCTCTGTATACATTCCAATTTCCCTGTAGGCATCTTTGAAAGTACTGTTGGCTTTCCAATACCAAGACATCTTCACTCGAAGGTACAAGAGCGCTTATCCTTCAGGGAGCCCCTGCTTCCTTGTACACAGTGATTTGAATGACTAATCTATGGCCGGTGGGACTGCCCAATTATATCATGACATCGGGGCCAGGCACATCAACCCAAAGGGGATCTGTGTTATTTCAGGGTTTAAGCAGAGTGTTCAAGTGATGAGTTCCTGCCACTCCTTTTGATTCAGGTCCAGGGTTCCTAAATTCTTTTCTAACATATTCTAATGCTTGTTTCTCAATTTTTATCCTCCCTTCCCATTCTGAACTCTAGCTAGCTCTTCTTTCTTTTATAGATAACATACTCATCTCAGATTCAACATGTCACACTAAATGTTGTCACACCAAACCATGTGTTGAATTAAGATGCTGCCCAAATGTCGGGAAACATCAACACTCAAATGCCAATCTGTTAATATCCCTTTGGGCCAATGGGCCTACGCATCTCAGATTCCAGCATTTAATTTCCCTCTTTTCTCAACTTACTAGGAGCAATTTTTTTTCTTTTTTGGTACCAGGGATTGAACCCAGTGCTTCACGCATGCTAGGCAAACACCCTACCATTGGACTACATCCCCAGCCTTTTATTAGGAGAAGATTTTTCACCAATGAACTCAGGATGGTTGGTGATGGTGCCAGTTTTACTCAAGCTTCTAGATCTTTCTTGTATGAGACTGCACCCTGTCCACGTATCTCATAAATGAATATGAGGATGTTGAGTGAAGCACATGTCTTTACATGATGACACTACCACAAAACTTTACATATTCAAGTCTGTCTTAGATGTAACACACTCTCTATGGCCATTGTGGCACCAGGACAAACAGCCCTGAATATTCCAGGCAGGCGTGCTGTGTTGGCAGCTAAAGAACATGGGCAAGTTTGGATTTTGCTAGTGACAGCTGCTCTAATGAAACCAGAATGATCCTTCTAAAAACATAAATTAGATCGTGCCTCTCTTCTGCTTTACACGCCCAATAGCTTCCCAACCCCCAGTACTTAGGATAAACCCCAAGATCTTTGTGCTGATTAAAACCCATGAAGAAGTAGGCATGGACCTGCCACACTGGCTTCTGTCCCATGCAGTGTCCCCACCACTTGCTCCACTCCAACTCCACTCCTCGGCTGCTCTCCAACTTGAACTTCTAAGCATACTCAGCCCTCTCAGGCCCTTTGCATCTACTGTCCCCTCTGCCTAGCAGCCACTTGTCCTACACATCAGCACTGCTCTATCATTTAATATTCCTCCTAAAATACACCTTCTTGTTCACCTAAGGTGTCCCTCGACATTCTCTTGATTACCACTCTGAATCCCCTGCAGAGCCCACAAAATGCCTGAGCTTTTTGTGTCCATATTGCTTGTTGGCTTCTGCCCCAACTAGACTTGAAGCTCTATCAGGACAGGGATCTAGGGATTTTGGACGTCCTATTCCCTTTTCTTTCCCCAGCACCTAACTCAGTGCCTGCAAAGAATGCATGTTCCAAGATATTTGCTGGATCCATGGATTTGTGGGAGGAAGCAAAAAGGCAAGTGGGAAAGGAACAGTTGTGTCCTGCTGTTTTTCACTGTGCAGAAGATGCAGACTGTTGAGAAGAAGAGAAGCACTGGACATGGCCCTCAAAATCTGTAAGCTCCTTTCTTCCAGCCTGGCCAAGATCACTGCACTCATGTCAAGCCTTGCTTGTAGATAAAGTTGCACCAAGATATACAGAGTGCACATCTTGCCCTCTGTTTCACACCTCCCCAAACCAGATTCACCTCCTCTGGCAGCACGCAGTAGAGCAGAGGCTCAAGGAGTCACTCCATCCATCACTCAGCAGGAAGAACCACAAATTCTGAGGTCTCTGTCTGCACCTGTCATGCTCAAGGGCAAACTTGCCTCTGCCGTGGTGCATGGCCACTCCTCCCCACTGACAGCTGTGCTGGCTCAGGGACTCACCCAGTGACGAATCTGTTGTCTGCTCAGCAGCATCCACTGACCGAGGTTGGGGCCAGGGCCGAATGGCTGCCAGAATTGGAAAAATTTACAGGCAAGAAGTCGTTGGATATAGTTTTCTGGGAACAAGCTACAGAAACCCCATTGTGAATGCCCAGCCAAATGTGGGGGCTACCTCCACAGGGAGCATTAGCACCATCTCCCAATAGTGTCACCCCATCTCCCCCAGATGGACAAGGAATCTTCTCCTGGGTCATGCCCCGGACCCCCTATGCCAGACTTAGATCCCCAGGGGCCCACTTCCCTGTTGACTTGAACTAAAAGGACAACCACTTACATTCCATTTGACCTTGAGTGGTGGCCAGGACCAGCCACTTTGCAGTCTGATAGACCTGCAATAGAATTCCAACTCCTTTCTATATTCGTTGCATGGCCCTGAGCAAGTTACACCTCTGTGTTCTCGGTAAAAGTGACTAACACGAGGTCTTTGTGAAGTGCTTATGCAGTGCCTGGTGCAAAGTAAACACTCAAAAATGGCACTTTCTGTCATTGGTAAGATGTTGTTGTCATCATCGTTTGTGCCACCGTCTATCTTCTCAGCCCAGGAACAAGAGTCAAAAGCAGGACCCAACTTCCTTGGCTCTGGAGCCAGTCTGTTTTTGCAAAAAGGTGATAAGAAGCAGCCATGTCCTGTAGGACTCACCCAGAAGCCCCAGCAGCTCTGGGACAGCATCTGCAGTCCTCAGGAGCACAGAGACTTTGAGGTAGGGCTGTGTGGTGTGTGTGTGTGTGTGTGTGTGTGTGTGTGTGTGTGTTTCAAAAAATAGCAGACAAAAGGTTTCCTTCTGGCCCAACTCACTTATTCACCTCCACCTGGCTCTCTCTGCCCCCCATATACACTCCCTGCCCACCATAGCCAAGCCAAGCTTTCCCATTCTTTTCCTCTACCCCACACTCATCAAGACTTACTTTTCTCCTGTCTCAACCATCAAAGCCCCACTTAGGACACTCACTAAGAGGAGCAAGTCATTGTATCAAGCAATGATGCTACCCTTCCCAGAAAGCAAGCCTACATTTTCACAGAGCTCTTTCAGAATCATGGCTTTAGCAAAAGGAGTGACCCTAACTGTGAATTTCTGGCACAGTATCTGGGCATGCAGTGAGATTAGGGAATGGGTAGACTGTCAGTGCTACTCTGTCGTAGCTGGCAGGATACCTCAGTGGCCAATGCATAGGACCTTGAGTTTCTTGAACAGGGGTTTTCTCTGTTTCCCCCCCCTTCATGGGAGCTACCCTTAAAAAGCTTCCCTCAGCCCCACAGGAGCTGAGGAGAAAGCCAAGTCACAATCTGGCCCAGCTATACAAAGTGATAACTGGTCCCTCCCTACTTCTCATCGCCAGAATCCAGGGCCATGACCCATCTGCCTGCCCTTTCTCTTTGTAATTTTTTTCTGCTGAGTTCCAGAATCAGGAGTGGGAGTGGAGCTCTGCCAGGGCAGCTCTGGGCTGGGGGAGTTGCAGGGTCAATTCTCTCCTAATCAGCACTCTCTGTCTACAATGGTAACAGCTTGATGGCTTTAATGAGGACTTAATGTCCCCAAAGACTCCAGGAGTGTCAACCATGATCACATAGATGCAGAAAAATGGGCCACTTTCATGCAACAGGTTCAATCAATATCTGCAGCATGGACAACCTTGTGAGACCCTCCAATTGCCACCCATCCCAATCCCACACCCTGCCCTCTTTCTTATATAGGGGCACCAGGATTCCTCCAGGCCGGCCAGTGCCACATGGAACTGCTTCTGAGCTGTGTCCCTCACCAAGAACCCCTCAGTGCAAAGGACCTGAGCGAGATCAGTCTGTAACCCGCCCACTGGCAGCTCAGCACCTGCATTATGTATTCTGGCCCCAGTGCCATCGTGAGGAATCCTTTCTTGGTCATTCAAGTAGTCACAATCTACTGCACTTCCCAGCACTAGGCAAGATGCTTCCCCAGAGATCCAGACTCAGTCTCCTTGTCGGTGACATGTGTTCCAGTCTCCCAGGCCTGTCTTGAATTTTTCTTAACTTGCCAATTTCTTTAAACATTCAAAAGGACCCTTCTCCCTACCCCCACGCTGAGTTCTAGTGTAGCGATGTAGTAGTCACTCCAGCCCGCTACAGTGGGCCTTTTCTGAGTTCTGCAGCTACTAACACCATTTGTTAAACCTTTTTGTTACAATTCCATGCTTGGATTTCACGCTTATTTACAATGACAAAAGTAAAAATTACTGACAGTTACAGATTGCTGCACAGGATCTGCAGTGATGAGAATTCTTATATGCAGAAATGCAGAATGGTACAGCCACTCTAGAAAACAGTCTTCCAGTTTCTTCAAAAGTTTATTATATGACACAGCAATCTCACTCTTAGGTATGTTTACCAGCGAAGTAAAAGCTTACATTCTCACAAAAACCTGTGCACAGATATCTGCAGAAGCATTATTTATAATTACCAAAAAATGGAAACAACCCAGATTTCCTTTAATGGGTGAATACATAAACAAAATGTGCTACAGCCATCCAATGGCATATTACTCAGTGATGAAAAGGAGCTATGGATACACAACACCACAGATGAATCTCACATGCATAGGTTGAAAGAGAGAAGCCAGTCTCAAAAAATTCCAAGCTGCTGACTCTATTTGTTTGAAATTCTGGAGAAGGTAACACTATAAAGACTGAGAGCAGATCTGTGGTGGGAATGGGGAGAGACTGGGTTGTGGGAACTGTTTTAGTGGTGGTTCCAAGAATCTGTGTATGTGAAAGTACATACAATTGAATAGGAAAAAAAGTTAATTTTACTGTTTGTGAGTTAAAACTTAAACAAATAAATGTAAGGTTACCTTAAAAGGGAAAGAAAGAAAAGGAAGGAGAAGAAGAGAGGGAAGGAGGGAGAGAAGGAGAGACAGAAAAAAGAAGGAAGGAAAGAAAGAAAGAGAAAAAGAAGAGAAAGAGAAAAAGAAAGAAAGAAAGAAAGAAAGAAAGAAAGAAAGAAAGAAAGAAAAAGAAAGAAAGAAAGAAAGAAAGAAAGAAAGAAAGAAAGAAAGAAAGAGAAAGAAAGAAAGGAAAGAAGGCAAGAAAGAATCTGCTGGGTATGTCTGAAATTCCAGCACTCCAGGAAATGAGACTGGAGGGTCACAAGTTCTAGCCCAGCCTGGGCAACTTAGCAATTTAGTGAGACCCTGTCTTAAAACATACATAAAATTTAAAAAAGGCTCGTGAATGTAACTCAGTTTGAAGGCCCTGGGTTCAATCCCTAGTACTGGGTATGGGAAGGAGCAGAGAGAAAGAATTCGCATTGGCCTTCTTGGGAGGTGACTAGCTGGGTTCAAATACCAGGTCTGCCACATTAGTGATCACCTGTTGGTTTCTGCATGCTTGGAGTCCACTCCCCCTCCGATGACACACCTCCTCTGATAATTCTCTTCCTGCCATTTTTGGTCCAAGGCAGTAGGCCATCCTCATAATCGCTGGAGGACATGTGACCAGGCCTAATTAGCATATTCCCTCCCTCTAACCACAGTGATTGATCTGAGGGGCAGCGTAGAAACCACACCAGTGCAACATGAGTCAAACACTGGCCTTTTTCAGGGGATGCAGTGAGATCTTTCCATCAAAAATTACCTTCACATGTAAGTGAACTTTGAAATGAACCTGAAAAGCAAATACTTGGGTCCACTGAAAAAATGTTTATCACTATTTTATTCTATAGACCAAAATACAGTTTGAAAGCCAACCCCACATCATAAAACACTAGAAATGCAGAGCATGGATTAAATATTAATGCACAGCTTTTCTTCCATTATTCATGAGATTATGTATGTTAGATGCTATGGTGCTTGAGTGATGGACCCGGAAATAAGATCCTTGGGCCTCATGTGCACGTGCACACAGATATGCACCACCACGTGTACCTCATACAGGAAGCAGTAATCAAGTCTCTCAAGACTTATTCTTGTCAACCACTATACTAAGCACTTCTCATGTATTAAATCACCAAGTCTCCCCCAGAGAGCTGAGTTCCACGATCACTATTCTATGAAAGAAGAAATTAAGGCCAGATCCAACATGAAGGCTAAGTGGAGTACAAAATGAGGCCAAAGGTCTTTGCTCCTTGCCTTACATGCCAAACTCTTGCATGTATTCTAAAGAATCCGAGCTTTGCTCAACTTCAAGAATGTTTCCCAGGAAGCCTGGAGAAGTCTCTCCAGAGACTGTGCCAGGGATATATCTTTGACCCCACCACCTCTCACTCCCTGAGCCACTGTTTTCTCAATTGTATAAAACTCACAAACAAAACCACCTTTATAAAATTTTGGCTAGATTGATCATATGACCTAAGATACACTAGAGTAATTTCTATGCATGTGTAATTTAAATCCCAACCCCTAGCCCTGCACCAATCTGCTTCTGATCAAGTGGTTGCTTCAGTTCCTCCAGGAAAGAGACTTGTACCTCCTGTGGGATTTCTGCCTGAAAAGGAAACATGTGCCTGCCCAGTCAGAACCAGATAAGAACTGCAAATGTGCATTCACTCAAATATTTGAACACCCGAAGTCACTCCTAGGTTTCTGTCCTATTCTACTACGGTTGATGCCAAAACACTGGTGGAGCCCCTTGCTGTGTGTGAAGTACAGCAGAAGCAGAGTCAGTGCAGTGCCTCAGGCCAAGAGACGTCACAGCCACGTCCAGAGGCCTGTGTCCCCAGAGAGGACTTTGAGCTAGAAACGGTCACCTCTTTCGCATACTCCAAAGTGTATCCCTGCTTCCTCTACCTCACTTTGTTTCCAGGTTAGCAGCTGGTATTAAAAATGCCTTAGGCCAGGCATGATGGGGCATGCCTATAATCCCAGCACTCAGGAGGCTGAGGCAGGAGAATTGCCTTGAAGTTTGAGGCCAGCCTGGGCTACATAGCAAGACCCTGTCTCAAAAAACAAAGTTGTGCTTCTTCTAAGGCTGGAGTTGGAAGTCTCCAAGTGCTCCACTCTGGGGCCTAGCAGAGGATGGGCCCAGGGCAGGTGTTCAGAGGAGGGCAGCTTGGCTTGAGTGGAGCAAGGCAAAGGGAAGTTAGGAACTGGAACGTCATGGAAGACTCCTCAAGAGATACAGAGGGTAGAACAGGAGTGTCCCAGGCAGAGTGAACGGTAAAGACCCAGAGGCAAGTGAGCAACCTGGCACATTCTCTCAAGGAACTGAAGAAAAGGAGCCTGGAATCCAAAGGGGAGGATTAAAGAAAGCTCAGGAGGGGCCACAAGCAGTTCAAACAGGGTTCCTGAATGACAGAACACCAGGAAGGTGCTTTTAGATGGGGTTCAAGATCAGGTTTGCATTTTACTGTTTCACCACTTTTAATCAAAATAAAATTCACGTAATACAAAGTTCACTGTTTTTACTAATTGAAAATGTATTACTCAGTGCTTTTTTGTAATCACAATATGCAATCATCATCACTAATTTCAGAACATTTCTGTCACACCCAAATGTAACCCCATGCCTATTAGTAGTCACTCCCAATTCCCCTTTCCCCCAGCTCCTGGCAACCACTAATTTACTTCCTGTCTCTATGAAATTGCCAATTCTGGCTATTTCATGTAAGTGGAAGTTTATTACATGTGGTCTTTTGCATGTGGCTCCTCTCCCTTCGCATAATAGTTTCAAAGATTCCCCATGTCGTAATAGGTACCTGCACTTTGTTCCTTTTTATAATTAAATAGTGTCCCATTGTGTCACTACACCGTGTTTTATTTACCCTTTCATCAATTGATGGACATTTGGGCTGTTTCCATTTTGGGGCTATTACAAGTATTGCTGCTATGAACATTCCTGCACAAGTTTTTGTGGGAACATATGTTTTCACTTTTCTTGGATAAATACTTCAGAGTGGAATTGTTGGATCATATGGTAATACTATGTTTAACTTTCTGAGGAAGTGCCAAACTGTTACCCACATTTACTGTACTGTATTACATCCCCACTAGCAACGCGTAAGGGTTCCAATCTCTCCGCATCCTTGCCAGCACTTGTTATTTTCCATTTTGTTTTTTATGAAGTCATCCTAGTAGATGCAAAGTGGCTTTTATTTTCATCTCCCTAATGACTAATGATGCTGAGCATTTTTGGTGTGCATTTTGGTCATTTGTGTATCTTTTTTGCGAATTGTCTCTTTAAAACTTTTGCCCATTTTTAAATTAGGCTGTTTGTCTTTTTGTTGTTGAGTTGTAAGTGTTCTTTACATATTCTGGATACTAGACTCTTATCAGAGAAATGAATTGCAAATCCCTTCCCCCATTCACTCTCTTGACAGTGTCCTTGGATGCATACACATTTTTAATTTGCTAAGTTCAATTTACCTACTTATTCTTTTGTTGCTTCTATTTTTCATGTCATATTTCAGAATACCTTTGTTTCTTTCTAAAAATTTTATAGTTTCAGCTCTTGTGGTTAGTTCTCTGATCCATTTTAAGCTAATTTTTTACATGGTGTGAAGCAGCAGTCCCAATTTGTTCTTTTGCATATGGATAATCAGATGTCCCAGGACCATTTATTAAAAAGACTCTTCTTTCTCCATCGAATAATCTTGGTACCCTTGTCAAAAATCATACATGTATATATTATTTCTGGTCCTTCACTTCTGTTCTATCGATCTCCTTAAGCTAGTACCACGTCATTTTGATTATGATAGCTTTATAGTAAGTTTTCAAATCAGGAACTGTCAATCCTCCAATTTTGTTCTTGTTTTACAAGATTATTTTGGGGCACCTGGGGTCCCTTCCATTTCCAAAGGAGTTTTAGGATCAGTTTGTCTATTTACGCTAGAAGAACAACCTAAATAACCTTCAGAGAAAGACCTGGAGTTCTTGACTCCCAGATTTGAGTTCTGGCATGACTTTTAGAGAAACTGTTGTAGCTGTGCTCTGGGATGCTGCTTTCAGAGTTGAAGCACAAAGTCTCCACCAGTGAATGAGTAATTGGTTGAAATCACAGATGTTGGACCCAGAATAACTGTGCTTCAATCCTACTTCTGTCATTACTACCTGTGTGATCTTGTGCAAACTCCTTAGCTGCTATGTTTCAGTTCCCTTGTGTGTGAAGTGAGAATAAATATTACACCCACTTATATTAGTCCATTTTTGTGTTACTATAAAAAAAAAAAACTGTACCTGAGGCAGACTACTTATGAAGAGAGATTTATTTAGCTCCCAGTTCTGAAAATGCAAGGGCAGAGCACTGCACCGGCTCAGCCCCAGCAAGGGCCCTCTGTGCCACATGGCAGACAGCAATGGCAAGGGTGTGAGTGCAAGGGAGCCAGAGAGCCTGGGCTGGGCCAGATTTAGACTTTTACAACAACCTGTTTTAAAGAACTGATCAGGTTTCCATGAGAAACACCTTAATCTCCTCCTCGGACTTCCTACCAGACCCTGACCCTGATCCCTGACCCTATATTGCCACCCTGGGGAGCAAGTTCCCAACATATAAATCTTGGGGGTTGAACCACATACAAACTATAACATTACCTCATAAGAGTTTGTGGGAATGAAATACTTGGAACCATGCCTGGCCTTAAGATCCCTGGACATCAGACCCCTGCAGATCTGGATCCATGACTTACCAGCCAGTCTCCTGGGGCAGAGTTTATCCCATCAGTCTGAAGAGTCTAACCCTGTTGACCTTTCCCTCTCAAACCCTGAGCTTTTCATGTCACCACATAGTGAGTGATCAATAAATGTTAGGTATTACTTTCTTCTGGTTTCCTTTTTAAATAACACAATGAAAATTCTTATAGAGTCTTTATTCTATGTCAGGCGCAGTCCTAAGAACTTTACTGTATTTACTTAATGTTTATAAAAATGCTGTTAGAAGGCACTGTTACTATCCCATTTTACAGATGAGGTAACTGAGCCACACAAAGTCACAGCTAATAAGCAGTACTGGTGGGACTCAAATCTAGGCAGTTGGGCCCCAGAGCCTATGCTCATAGCATCTGCACAGTGTAGGACTCTACTTCATGTTGGAAACTCCCCTGTCATCTTCCAATCAAACACAAACTGTGTCCTCGCCACCTCTCTGTTCGTGGGCCGCACACCGTAACTGTCCCCTCTCTGGGATAACACTGGGCTCTTTCTAAGCCTTCTTTCCTTCTGGCTGCTCTAAACAACTTGGAGTCATTCTGGAAGGTGTGGGGCCACCTCATTGGACTGGCCTGAACCCTAAAACCGTGTCCCCAGGAATTAGAGAAGAAGGAATGGGAGACAAGGAAGAGGGAAAAAGGAGGAAGGGAAGGGAGGAGACGGTTGTGTCACAGGAGTCAGAGATACCCAGGACAGACAACCCAATTATTTGAAATAAAACCCCTCTGGCAGTGGATATGAGATTGTCAGGGAGAATTTGGGGCCCCTCCACCATTCACCCCAAATTCAAGGCAGAATTACCAGAAATTAAGAGGAACCAGAGAATACAGGATTGGCAGCGGTCCCCAACCCTTAGAAGCAATGTTTCATCACAGTTGAACTCATCACACGTTTTCCTCCTAGCCAGGGCTCCTGTCATGTCTCCTCCGCTCCTGGTAAGCACTACGGAGGCACAGGTGGGGCTGTGTCTAACTGTGTATTCCCCGCAATTCCTCAAGCCTGAAGGATATAGCAATTGAGAGCCTTCCTTGCTCTGGACGCTAGTGAATCGGAAAGACACCGTAGACCCCGTCGCTTCCATTTCTACCACACAACTCTGATTCATTCTCTTCTCTGTCTTCATTCACCAAAAACTCCAAGTTGCTTCTTTTCTCTCTCTCTCTCTCTCCCCCACCCCCCTTTAAAGAAAAATACAAACTTTATCTTTTCCGGCAAGCGAAGTGGGGAAACTTGCCAGGCTGATAGCTGTTCTTGGTGCTAATAAAGTGTCAATTAAGATTGATTGTGTGGCAGAGAGCTCTGGGAGGTTGGCGGTTTATGCTAATGTTTTAAAAGTCTATTTCTTATGCCTTTATGTTGAGTCATTTCATTAGGTTTATTAAGAGCCCAATTGATACATTTCTTGTTGACTCCAAATATTCCTGAGGTGATTAATTCTGAACAATGGGGTTAATTAGTCTGCAGACTTTGGAACACTTCTCCAGGCGGGAGCTTAAGAAACCAGTTTCCAGGGAATGTAATCTCCAAAAGAATTACATTCCTTTCTTCTAAAGGAAAGAGGAAAAAATTCTCCCTAGGGAAGAAAGGACGGCTGTGATCTCACGGAGAGTTAAATGAGTGTTAAACTCTAACGAGCCTCTGTGGGCTGTTTTTTTAAACCCCTCCCCCCCCCTTTTTTTTCCTTACTCTGTGAATTAGTAAGTAAATAGCTTGAATTTGGGAGGTGAGTGTATCTGGGGACAGGACACACGGTCCCAAAAGAAGAGACCAGTCTGACAATCGGAAAATAAGGATCCTCTTTCCTGCCCCCTAAACAAATGTGTGACCCATCCTTACCTCAGCAGAGCCATTGATCTCTCGGGCCTCATTCCTTCATCCATAAAATGGGGACAATGACATCTGCCCTTCCCCACCACCTCATGCTTCTGTGAGGGTGAGCTGAGATCACACGTGTAAAACCCTTTGAGAATAAAACCTTTTTCTTTTCTTTTTTTAACCTTTGAGAGGTTAAGGAAAAAAAAGGGACCCGTTTTAGAAGTGGGCTTTTTTAAACTCTTTTTTATATTATTATTCCCTCATGAAAGAGTTTCTTCTTGTAGCTGGGATTTTTCATCTCGTGTTAAAGAGAGAGAGAGGGAGAGAGTTTTAAAAATAGCTATTTTAATGAAAAGAACAGCTTCCCCTGAAGAACTGGGCAGCCCTTTCTGCAGGCTTTGCTGCTGAAACTCACGGTCCAAATTGATTTTTTTTTCCCCTCTTCTTTAAAGGTAAGTGATGAAATACTGTGGGTTTGAAAGGGCTGACATTTTGGGTAGCAATTAAACTCAGTCCCATCTAACCGAGCGGCAGCTGGTGGCGGCCCCTCGTTATGGCGGAAAGGCAGGCAGAGGATTACGCGGTGGGCCGAGCCGGCTCTCAGAAGAGCTCAGGCCCGCTGTCGGCAGCCAGGTAATTAGATATAACAAGCTGGCCTGTCCCCCTTCTTCCCCCACCCACTGGGGGCAGGGCAGCCAGGCCCTGGGAACCCACCTCACTCCCCCTTGCCAGGGACGCAGCAGGCAAATCGAGGCTCCTAATCACCAAGGTGATGGACGTGGGAGAGATTAATGTTGAGTTGCTCACGACCATTCCAGAGGCAGAGATAGTTAGGAATTCATGGCAAATGGAGATGGCAGGGCCGCTGGATCATTAGAATCAGACCAGGGCTGAGACATTTCCGATAGGTCAGTGGATGTGATTGGAAATGTGTGCGGGAAAGAATAGGATGGGCCACTGGATGGGTTGTTCCCGGCACTGCCAGTGCTGCACCCAATGAAACAGCAGCAAAGAGTCACACCTCCGGCATGCTAGTCTCAGAGAAAGCCACGCCCCAGACTCCTCCTACCATGGAGATCTGTGACCTCTCCAGGGAGCCCTAAGGTCCAGGTTGGCCCAAAGGAATCACAGCATCGGACAGCCTGAGGTGGGCTGGCACCTTTCTTTTGCTCTGCTCTCCAGGTGACGCTGACATATAGCCGGCACTAGATAGCTCCTATCTAGTTGCAGGCTGATGGTCCCCCTAGGCATCCAGACTCCAAGTGGGCACAACACCCCTCAGGCCCAGCTGTCTGTGTCACTGGCCAAAAGTGCCCCTTGCAAAGCGTCAGGACTGAAGGGAAAGATGATCTGATCTGTCCTTTTCTGCTACACTCTCCCACCCAAAGGCATCAATGACTTTCCAGGGTAGGAGGAGCAAATCTAATACTTTAGCTAAGGATTCAAGGTCCCTAGCGTTGGAGGAATCTGGATCCGCAGACCTCAGCTCTGAGCAGTCCTGAAATCCCTTTGCAACACTAATAGTACCCTGAGTCTCAGCTGCCCATCTGTAAAGGGGTTGGCTATGTTGAGCTCTCCAGCCCGCCTCCCTGTGCAGTCCAAACTTCTGCAAATCAGCTCCCCAAGTCCCCCTCAGGTGTCATCTATGAAGTGAACTCCTCCCACTGGGAGCTGAGCACCGTGCCAACCCTCTAATCACCAGGAAGTCTTTGCCCTCCTATGAACTGCCCTCCATCTCTGCCCACCCTACCAGGGCCAGTTAATGGGCACCATTCCTTCCAAAACCTTCTGGGGCATCCCCAGACCAAAGCCTTGTTCTTGCCCTGATCACCTGGTCTTCCACAATGCTGGCCAACCATGCCGACTCAGGGCAATGGTGACAGTGGCAATGGTCACAGAGCACCTGGGTCTCCAGGGTTTCTCCTCAGCCATACCAATTGGTTGGCCTCAGCAAGGAGTCGTGTGTACCACAAGCACCTGTAAGGATACAGGGAATATAGAGCTCTGCAAGGCAGGGAAACAGACTTGCCTGAGTCACAGTTACTAATGGTCAGGGCCAGAACATGCTCAGACATCTGGTCTGCTTTGGGTCCTTCATGGATTGTATGCCTCCAACACACACACACACACACACACACACACACACACACACACACACAGAAGCTACACAAGTGCACAAGTACTCCCAGGAACTCATTAATCAGTTTAGGTTTTAATGGCATTTAAAATCCCTTGTGGTTCAAGAGCCATGAGAGACAAAGAGACGCCTGAGTCACACCGCCTTTTCCAGAAGGATGACAGTCATGGAGAACTTAGCCTGATTTCACCCAGGACTGGATGGAGGTACACATCAGATACGGAGAAAAGAGTGGGGTCACCCAAGAACAAGGGAGCTGAGGTGAGGAGGGAACAGGAGCCCAGGGAGGAGGAGGAGGTGGAAGGAGACAGGCAGCCCTCACCTCAGGCTGTGTCCCTTACAGGTGTACCCCCTCAATGCTCCCCAGGGAGATGAAGAGGAGATGGGATCGAAACCTACCAGTCTTGGAATTCACTGTCTTCCCCCATTCCACGCCCTCAGAGGGACAACAGACATGGTGGGCATGGGTACTCCATTCCAGAGGACTCCAGGAGACAAGATGGGGACAGATGAAGTGGCCTCTAGTACATTTAGAGGAATCAAAGCCAGCTGACCTCAACTCCCTTCCACCCACCAGCACCCATTCAATGAACTGAGCTCTCAGTAGGAGCACTTTAAAGAGAGATTATTTCTCCCGTTCTTATTTCCTCCTAAGGTCCAGTCAGTGTTGACTCAGACTGCACAGCCAGGTCTTGTTCCACTGCAAGGGC
>RJWM01027492.1:0-26712 GCA_004363535.1 Dasyprocta punctata
TGAGACAGAGTCTTGCTACATAGTTCAGGTTGGCCGTGAACTCACTATGTAGCCCAGACTGGCCTTGAACTTGCGGCGATCTTCCTGCCTCAGTTTTTGGAGTGCTGGGGTTACAGCTGTGCACCACCATGCCCAACTTCTAGAAATTCTTATAGGAAAGAGATTCATTTAGGATGCAGTTAATCAAGAATAGTGTTTTAGAAAAGTGAATACAGGTTCACAGTGCCTTACCTGAGACCCTTGGGGCCAAATGTGTTTAAAGATTAAGATTTTTCAGATTTCAGTAAGGTAGTATGGTGTATACATTATGCACCCTTCCAGGGCAGGTCTAGGGTGGTACCTCATAAACCTCAGACATCAATATTTCTGCAATTTAACGTTTGGATATTCACAATAAGTGAGGCTAAAAAAGAACTGTAAGAAGCTTTGTAGCAATTTATAATGGATTTTTTGTTCCTATATGAGTTATCTCTTGCTACGTAGCAAATTAAGAAGAATCAACATTTATCATGTATAGTTTCTGTGGTCAGGAATCCAGGAGTAGCTTAGGATCTCTTATGGTTCAGGATCTTTTATGCTCAAGATGTGGCTGACTTATTTGGTCATCTGGGGATGTTCGAGCTGATTCCAAGCTCACTCGTGTGGCTGTTGGCAGGCCTCAGTTCTCCAGTGGCTGTTGACAGACAGCCTCTGCTCCTCCCTGTGTGGCCTCTCTGTAGTTTGAGTACCCTTGCAACATGGCAACTAGCTTCTCTCTAGAGCAAGTGATGAGAGAGGCAGATGGACACGGGGAGAGGGAGAGGAGGGATGGAGGGAGGGGTGGCTAGATGGAGGCCACAGTCTTTGATAGCGTCTTGTTACTTTGATTGTATTTTTTTAGTCACCCCAGTAAGGCTTGGTATGAGAGGAGAGTATCCAAGGATTGGAAGACCAGGAAGTATGGCTCTGGGTACCATCTTGAAGATGGATTACTATAGTTCTTAGATAAATTTGGCACTAAGTTTAAGCGGAAATGGTAAACTTTTATATCTTTTTGTATATTAGAGTGTAGATTTCTATAGGATTTGGCCTCCTGAATGTGATGACTTGTGAGGCCTGTCTGTGTCTCTCAGGGGTGTCTAGATGGAGACACATGTTAAACAAGGAAATGGGTTTAATGGAGGAGGACAAGGAGGGTCTGGCCAGTACTCAGAGTAGCAATTTCCTGAGTTTGATGTGAGGAATAGACAATGTTTAACCACCTGGAGCTTAAATCTGGAAGTATGCTTTTTTTTTTTGGTGGCATCAGGGGTTGAACTCACAACCTCCCACCTGCCAGACAGGCGCTTAAGCCACTGAGCCAAACTCTGGGCCCTAGTTTTTTTTGAGGCAGGGTTGCACTATCAGGCCGGCCTTGCACTTGCATTGTAGCCCAAGCCAGCCTTGAACTCACAATGCTTCTCCCAAGTGCTGGGATTAAAGGCTTGTGGAAGTATGCTTTTGAGAAGAAACCAGTGCATGATATAAATATGTTTATTGAAAATATTTTTATTTCTTTAATAGGAATGGTAGCCTGCATAGTAGAAGCAGAGACTCTAGACTCAAAACATCCTGGTTCCTCTTCTACTTCCTTCATTTTGTAGCTAGGAAAAGTCTTCCGCATGTTGGAGTCTAGTTTTTCCATTTGTAAAATTACGTGGATGCTAATATCATCTTGTTAATCTAAGTTTTGGGAGGCTCAAAGGAGACAATGGCTGAAAAGCTCTTGGAAAATGTTAAGGTTCTCTAAGTGTTAATAGTTATTATTTTGTGGCTTCATCATTTACTCACTACTGACTTTTGGCAACTTGTTTAACTCACTCGGCCTGAGTTTGATCTTCAGTAAAATGAGGATAATATTATCTACTTCATAGGTTATGAGGGTTGAATAAAATAGATGTAAGAGCTCAGGGTAGTGGTAAATACCATGATAAATACCAGATAAAGGTTAGTTGAGTTACATAGCCACATAGTGCTAAGCCTGAAATCATGACCTAGATGTCCTTCAAAGCTGTAAATCATCAGGCAAAGTACAATCTTTGTTAAAAGGCATTTATTTGCATTTAAATTTGCTGATCAGAAAACAGATTCATTGAGTTTATTTTGAAAACAACTACCAGCTTCCTCTGTCTTTCTATTTGATGTGGATTTTTATGTGTAACTTTTTACATTTTGAAGGTCATAGGGTAAAGGAAAACCGCTTGCGTTTCTGATAGGATAGTGGTCAAGAGTGGACTGGTCTGCTTGCCTGACCAAGCATAAATAGGTCAGTTCAATTTAGTTAACCTCCTTCACTCGATGAAGATGTGTTTCAGAAATGATGCTTATGTTAGAGAAGCTGGCAGGGTTTACCAGCTAAAATTCGCTGTGAATTATTAGTCAAAAAAAAAAAAAAAAAAAGACAGTTCTTTTGTTAATTTCAGTAATGAAGATATGATGAGTTAGCTTTGTAGTAATTTAAATTTTTCCTTTTTTTAAGGCTCTTAAGAACCTTGATAAATCTTTATTTTCTAGAGTCTTTGTCTAACAAACCCTGCAGACCTGTCCTCTCGTCCTTCTTGAGGCCATTATATGCACCCAGGAGAGCAGGTTGTGACGGTGTCATAGAGACATCAGTATTGACACAGGCATGATGGTGACTTCCAAGGGACACCTATAAAGAAAACCAGACCTTAGGCTGACAGCAGACCAGCCCCTTTAGATCACAGATTTCCTTCATGAATGGCAGTGAAGAAACTCAGAGCCCTCCTATATTTTTACATTAAAAAATCTTGTTTTCTTCCTATTTGAAAATGCTGTACTTATTTTTTTCCCTTCTGATGAGCCAGACAGAGACAGATAGGTTCCCCAACATTTAAACACCGTACTAAGTATTTGTGTTTAAGGGTAAACAGAAGACTGACTGTTCTCTAGGAACCCTTTATCTTCCTTTAAAAATTGTTTTCAAAAGGTGAGCCATATTTAAAACCTGAAACAACATTTTCTTAAAGTATGAAAGTCAGAATGCCTGAAAATGTGTACGTATTGAACAAAATACACCTTGCTTTACTTAAGGAAAAGTCTGTGTTTTAGGAAAGTTTCATTGTGAATGGATCTAAATTGATCTGGTTTTTGCATGCTTCTATTCTTGTGTCAGAAATGTTAAACAGATGCAGGGCTTCTCCTTCTAGGGTGGGGGAAGTTGGTGATCTTTATGTGATAAATTGCTTATGGTTTGCTGATCCTTCCATGTGACTTTTCACTTCTGTAGTAATGGCTGCACTGGCCAAAGCTATGATCCTGACATAGACTGCTCTAGTTATTAGCACAAAGCAGAGGACAAGCCTACCTGTGTTTTAGTTTTACTTTTCTACCTTCATCTGAGTGGTTAAATGTTTGTACTGTCCACTTGAGATACAGAATGACAATGATATTCTGTCTACTTTTAATAAATTTTGCTCTGAAAGGAAGTCATAAACATGTTATTAAATATTACTAACTTTCCTGGTTTCTAAGCATGATTAGCCATAAGTGATGAGCAAAAATTGCTGGGGCCGTCTCTGCCTCATAGCATGCATTTGTCCAAGTTTGACTCTCATTTTGGTAAATCTCTTGTCCATGAAAGATTCACTGGGACTGCTTGGGTTGATTCTGTGAGAGTAGGTTCGAGTCCTCTTGTAGGCAGAAAAAGGAGCAAGAGACAATAAGGACCAAATTATGTAATTTTTGTAATATTTACTAAGGAATTTTGTATTTTCCCATAAATTAAAACTTCTGGGCAACCTCTACAATCCACATGTATATTTGTTATTATGGTTCTGGATGCTGGTATTTCTGATTGTGTCAGTGCATGCAGGGGTAACATTTTTGTTTTTAATTAAAATTTATTAGTTTCCTCTTCTGCAGGAAGATTTAGTTCTTAAATTAGCAAAGGATAACAGAAGCATTCCTCAGAGTGTGAGTAGTGTGTTAAATGTATGTTCAATGGAAGCAGTTGACAAAAGAAGCAATGACCAGCTTCTTTCTGGTTCCCAGGGTCTGGGGAGGCTGTGGTGACAGCGCCTGCTTTCAGAGCCTGGAGACAGGGCCTGTGGTTTATCTACTCTGGAGCTACAATCAACTTTTTACTAGCTGGGTTCCACAGATTGTGGCTTTATCAATCCCTTCCCCCCCTCAGTGGACACACAGGTCTCAGAAAAATCAATTAAGTTTCCTGTTTTCAGCAACTTGAGTGTTTGGTTTGGCGGAGAAAGAGTAAAGTTGAACACTGGTTTTTTTAGTGACTTTTTTTTTAATGTATTATGTATTTTCTTCATGAAAGCTACTTTATAGAGTAAGATCATATGTAATTAAAAGTTGCCAGCAAAGAAAAGTGATTGTCTGCTCAGTCCTGGCCAGGTACCCAGAGAGTCTGTGTCTCCTGTAATGTCTGATACCTGGTGGTGTTCAATAAATGTGGCTCCCATTCCCTCGACACTAGGCAGTCTGTTGTGGGGACACGAACATGCGTGGAATTTTAAGAGAGCAGCCGAATGTAGACCAAGGCTGGAAGTGGGATGTTGAATGGGGAAGAGACCCAAGGGTCTCCGGGAGAAGTGTGTGTTGAATCTGACTGTTAAGGATAAGTGGGCTTTAGGTATATAAAAGGTGAGGGATTGTCCAGTGGAAGTGCTGGGACAGTCTAGAGACTGTCTTAACCTAGAAGGAAAGGGACAAAAAAATCAGCTTTCTACCCTCTGGGGTGATTAGGTGGGAGGAGGATTCGAAATCCATGAAGACGATGGAAGAGTGAAGAGAGCCCTGTGGTGCCTCTGAATGTTCAGCTGGCAGTTGCTGACCAGGCTGTGGAGCTAGGGAAACCTGGATCCTGTGAAGCATTAGTGTGAGATGAGGCTGGGATTCAGCAGTGGCAGAGGATAGAGAGGAAGAAAATGTAAGGATGCTTGGGACTGTCATTCATCAAACAAGTTTATTTCGAGAAACTTCCAGGTGCCAGGCACAGGGCCAGACCCTGGATGCAGCCATGAAGTAGAATAGCAGTTCCTGCCCGTATGCAGCTTACCTTAGTGGGGGACCAGGGTGGTAATCACATGGGCCTGGTGGGGAAGGGGTGCTAGTGGCGACAGGGAGTCTGATGAAGTGAACCCCTCTGAGAATTGGTCAATGTGGTGACATGGGTTGGGGCAGAAGTTCCAGGTAGAGGGAACTGCCTGCCCAAAGGTCCTGAAGCAGAAACAGGAAGACGCTCCCCTGGCCAGAGCGTAGTCAGGGGGAGAAGTGAAAGAGCTTTGATATGTCACGGTCAGCGTGAGGGAGGGCGTATGGGCAGGAGGGTACAGATGGGGTGGGGGTTGGATAGTTTGATTTGGGTGAGGGAGATGGGGTCAGAATCCATTGTCTATTTATTGGCTGTTTCTTCTCTCCTTGTACCAGATAACTGATTTGCCTAATTATAACTGTCTGAAGTGGTGATTGTTTAATATGACCTATCTGAGATCAAAGTCACAGCAGTTTTATTTAGGTGTGTCATTAGGGGGTGTCCATTTTCTGGAGAAATATACCCTTATAACACAGTATTTTCTGTTCTGCACAAATGATTTATGTATTAAAAGTTTTAGGTTTATCTTAATTTATTTACTTATTTATTTTTGTGGGGAGGGTCTCTCTATGTAGTTCATTTCAGGCTGGGTTTTTTTGTGAGGGGAGAGTTTGAGACAGGGTCTTGCTGTATAGCCTAGGCTGGCCTCAACTCACAGTGGTCCTCTTGCTTCAGCCTCCTGAATTCTGGGATTACATCTAGGCTTGTCTTGAACTCACAAGGTAGCCCAGGCTGGCCTTGAACTCTTGGTAATCTTCCTGCCTCAGCCTCCCACCCAATTTCTGGGATTACAGATGTGTGCCACTGCACCTCATGTTTATCTTACTTTAAAAGATAATTCTTAAGAGAAAATAAGAATGCTACTCTTAAATACTTTGAGTTCTAAAGCTTAAGATTTATGATGCTATCAGGAATAAAGTTGGTTTCTCACACACTTGGAGCCCATTTCAGCCTCAGTGCCTTAGCAGCTGCTGTTCTTTCCTGGACTGCTTCCCCCAGAATTCTACACGGCTAACCCTCACTCTGTGAGTCTCTGCTTAATGTCTTCTCTCAAGAGGCCTTGCTTTACCTCCTGCACAGTGGGCTTGCAGTACATACTAAGTGAATGAATACCTCTTTTTAATGTGGGGCTAAAACTGGTTCTAATTAAGGTGTCACCATCATCATCATCAGCATCACCATCATCATCATCATCATCATCAGCAGCAGCAGCAGCAGCAGCAGCAGCAGCATCATCATCATCATCATCATCATCATCATCATCATCATCATCATCATCGTTGTTCCGCCTCCCTCTTCTTCCTTCAGGTTAGGTTCTGTTAGCCTCCTTCTTCCAGAAAGTATTCTGACAGTAAGAGAAATGTCTCTAAGGCCCCGTGTCTGTTGCCTTCAAGTTCGTGTTCGAAGCCCCAGGACATTTCATTCAGAGCCTGTGAGGTCAAATTGGTGGGTTAGTCAAACTGATTTTTTAATCTGTAGCAAATACAGGCCTAACTGGATCTTAGCCACTTATCAGTTGCATTGTTTAAATACACAATGACTAGCAGGGTGTGGTGGTGCACACCTTTAATCCCAGCACTCGGGAGGCTGAGGTAGGAGAAGTGTTGTGAGTTCAAGGCCGGCTTGGGCTACAACATGAGCACAAGGCTGGCCTGAACTACATAGTGCAACCCTGTCTCAAAAAACTAGGCCCAGGAGTTTGGCTTAGTGGCTTAAGTGCCTGTCTGGCAGGTGTGAGTTGTGAGTTCAATCCCCGGTGCCACAAAAAACAAAAAAACAACATGATGACGAAAAATTGCATTTTTTTCATTTTTGTAAGATAATATAACAGGAACTGTATAAATATAACAGGAACTGTATAAATTTTATCAAATTTATTCAATGCAAGAATCGATTGTTGAAATGACACTGCCTGAGCAACTTGGGTAGTCAGTTTGTAAACCGACACACTGCTGAGTGATGCTCAGTGTAAACTGTTCAGGGATTTAATAGAAAGGGAGAAACCCGAGTAAGCATTTATGATGAGACTGTGTATTGTGACACCAGGAACCCTCCATGCTCATTGTCTGCTGAGGATAGAGAGTGGACAAGCCTGGGAAAAAGAAAGGAAGGGCCATATTTTAAAATAAAGGAATTTTCCTTATGTTCCCCCACCTTGACAATAATATTTTTATATTGCATGATTGCTATTTAGTGAATTGGTTGAACTAAGTATCACTAGGGCCACCTTTCATGTTAAAAGCTGTATGATCCACTTTCTGTCTAAATATTTTGCTTTGACCCGTTTCTTTCATGCATCATTGTATGAGCTTGCCATGTGCATCCTTTAACTGATTGGCTTAGTGCAGTGATGGAAAACCTTTTCCAGTTTTCAGTGACACAAACGACCCACTGTGGCACGTGTGCCGTAGGTTCGCCACCACTGGCTTGGTGAACTCTAGCCTAGAATTTCTGTATCTAAATACATGGAGGTATTTTTGTTATGGGTTTTTTTGTTTGTTTGTTCTTTGGTTTTGCTCTTGATTAAGAGGGCTTAAAGTTTTTTTTTTTTTGGTACTGGAAGTTGAACTCAGTGATTTGGGAAAACGATCTCACTGGGGCCTCCAAATGATATAGGAAAAATGATCCCGGACCTCCGAATGATGTGGAGGAATGAAACTCCCAGCCTATTATACATATGGCGCGAGTTCGTGTTCTCTAAAATCGAAGAATGAATTTTAGGAACAACGGAGAGTAAGAGCAGAAGATATTTATTGAGAGAAAGAAAGCTTCTGTCTGAGGGACAGAAGGGGGCCCGAGTGGGTTGCCAGGGACTCTGTCATATTTAGGAACTTTTATAGAGTAAAACCATGATGAGGAAAAACTGGGAACTCGCAAGGCAGACGGGCATAAGGTGGGACATAACCATGGTTAACCAATAAGATTAATTGCTCAGGTAGAATTGATTAAATTAAGGACAAATGAGGAGGCGAGTCACGTAGTAAGCGAGGGATGCTTAAGGATAATGACTCTTCCTGTAAAAGGGTGGGATATTGATTCCTGACTTCCTCAGGGTGATATAGAACTATTTAGAATATCAATCCTTAACATATGGGTGTATTTGTTTTGCCTTTTGTCTTGATATCTGGCCTGCAGGGAGAGGTGTGGGTCTCCTCCAAGGTCACTAAGACCTCTGGTTTTCTGTGCCCGTTTCCTTGAGGGCCTAGCCCTGTCTGACTGTCTATAATATTTCTGTCTAACTCAGCTGCCTGTAACATCAGGACCTCATGCCTGTCAGGCAGGTGCTGTGCCCCTGAAAGTTTTTTATGTTGCACTGTAGAATAATGGTTAATGATTAGGTTATTGAGGTATTCCTCTTTCTCCTCCCCTCTCCTGTCCTCTCCTCCCTTCTCCTATGCTCTCTTCCCTTTACCTTCTCTTCCATCTCTATCTCTGTCTCTCTCATCACTTGCTCTGTGGAAAGCTTGCCGACCAGTCCTGAGGCCCCTTGCCAGCAGCCATGTGGTGAGCCAGGCCTTCAGTTAGTTGACTGCAGCCTTGGCTAATAGTTATGGCATAGATCTAAAATATCTCCCTGAAGTCTCATGGAGGGTGATTGGATCATGGGGGTGCTATTCTCATCAGTGGATTCATCCATCCGTGAGTTTAGTAGCTAAATGTGTTGTTAGGTGGAGCCTTGTTGGAGGTGGGGTATGACCTGGAAGGGCGTATTCTTTTCCCCAACTCCCTCTCCCCTTCCCTTCCCCTTCCCCCTTCCCCTTTTCCTCCCTTTCCCCTCTCTGCTTGAGGTGAGAAGAATTTCCTTTACCATGCCCTTCCACCCTGCTGTTCCGTTTGGTGTCAACCAACCATGGACTGGTTCCTCAGAAAACTGAACCAACATGAGCCCTTCCTCTAAGTTGCAGGTGTCAGGTATTTTGTCCCAGCAATTGGAAAGTGACTGATAAGATGTTCTGACAGTAACCTCACAGGAGAGCAAGAGTCTGTACAACTCAGTTTAACTTAGCATCTCCTGGATTCCTGTCTCTCAGATGCTGTGTTAGGTAAGTGTTTGTTGTTTTAAGCCATTATGTTTGGAAGTGATTTGTTACATAGCAGTTATACATGATAGTTGTCCTCTGATGTCCTGTGGGTGTCTGATTTTGTTTAAGAGTAAAACTCAACATGACCTAAAATACTTGAGTGTGTGTCTGGAAAAAACTTCTTTCTGCAGCAAAGTATGAAATGATTTTCTTATTTCATATCATTTAAGCATGGAGAATATAGAATTTATGTATTAGAGTTTAGTTATGCAGGTTGATCCCATCCCTTAATTCTGTATGAAAATTGGATCGGCTGCTTAGCCTCTGAGCTTTCTTCAGACTTCTCTTTGTGAAGAGTTGGTGGTAACAATCACTACTACTTTTAGCATAATTTGAGGATCAAATGAGAGATTACATATTAAGTGTTTATTAGAACAGTGTCAGTGTTATAAAAGATATGCCAATACAACTATTTCTTAATGTGGGGAAGAATTTTGAATGAAATGACTTCTTGAAAGTATTCGAGGATGTTAGAGACTTGCTTTTTAAAAATATGAATGCACTTTATTTATTCCTACTGTTGTCCCCTGAACCTCCTGCTATGCCCTAGTTTTTTTGTTTTTGTTTTTTTAACATGCCCATCAGGTCCTCTCCTGGGATAAGAAATTACTTTAGCGTAAGTTCACAGCTCATTAAATTAATTTGAGAACCAACTGCTTTGGAGCCCCACAAACCAATAATTTACTCTTAAGTGTGTGTTTACGTCTGGGAACTCCTAGCAGGGGGCTAAGGGGCGAGTAATGGGCTTGGAGACTCCCTTGCCAGTGCTGGCTGCTCCCTGCCCAGCTGGCTCATAAGACCAGTTACCCAACCAGGTTGCCATTTGGAAGATTAAAGACAGCTGTTTTGCATACCACATAATCATACAGAGCACAGGGAGAGAGAAAGCTCCAGAGCTGCTGGTGCACATAATAATTGAGCAGGTGGATGAGAAGCTGGGACCAGATCTTTGAGAGAACTGGCTACTGCCCAGGAGGGCCCGGAGGAGAGCCTTGTGGTGAGGCGGTGGTTTGTGGACTGGAGATTTTCCCCCACAGCCTGTCTGTTGCCAACCCTAACTTTCTCATTTTTTCTCCCTTGCAGCCCATGGGCACTGACCTGTGAATGCACATTACAGTCGCGCAGGGAAGCTTTGAAAACAACCAGCCAACTAGAGCTTCTAATTCAAGTGCTCTGGATGGTGTCTGATTTTGGGTAAAACCTCCTTCAGTTGACTAAAATGCATGGAAGGGCTTGCAAGCCAGTGCCCCAGGCCAGGTAGATCTGCTGATCCCTGTTACCAGGCTCCGCCCCTCCACCTCAGGTTCATCTTTGTGTTATTTAAGGCTGACTGGCATCAGCTCTGTGGTGTGCTTTTAAGCTACTATTTTAAATTGCTTTCTCTTTTACCATGGAGGGAAGGAAGATTTATTTTTTTGTGTGAAAAATCACTGGCCACAACTAAATACTGTATGGGTAAAGTGTTAGTTTGCTACCCTGTTGAGCATTTAATTAATTTAATGATCTGTGAGTTTCTGCTGAAACAACTTGAATTGCTAAATCTTCCTTGGTGTCACTGCCCCTCGAGAATAATATTTGGGGTTTGGTGTTTTGTTGTTATTAAAAATTTGACATTTTTAAAGTGGGGAAGGTGGAAGGCTAAGAATGTATGTCGTGAGTTCTGAATACATGTAGGGCTAATCTGATTTTTTTTCCTCTTTCATATAACTATAATAATGCCTTAGCCTTTTAATAAAATACAGTGTACTAGGTTGCTTTATATACCATCTCATTCACAGATGATGTATATTTGAAAATGTAGAAACTCTTCCAGTCTGTACTTCAGAGGTCTTATGATAAATATAAAATTATTTTGCATCTCAAAGAAAACTTGCAAATTATTCAATGCAGTTACTTTAAGATATTCCTGCTTGGTAAGGAAATCTAATCCTGGCCTATTCCAGAGAGTTTTTTTTTTTTTTTTTTTTTGATACCGGGGATCAAACTCACAACCTCACGCCTGCCAGGCAGGCACTTAGGCAACTGGGCTACATCCCTGACCCTATTTTTTGAGACAGGGTCTCACTGTGCAGTTCAGGTTGGCCTTAAACTCACTTTGTAGCCCAGGCTGGTCTTGAACTCACAATGATCCTCCTGCCTCAGCCTCCCTAGTGCTGGGATTAAAGGCATGCACCACCACTCCTGGCTTCCAGAGAGTTCTTTAATGGCAGTTCTTACTTTTGAGATACTGAAAATGATGGGAAGGCTTTGAAGGCTGGACGGGAGGGCCATTGAAGTGGGAGTGGTGTGGAAGAGCCCATGTGAGACGTGTTCTGTTCAGCGCTACCAGTCATTGTCTGCCTTCATCCCCAGTTGAAGATCAGGCCAAGTTGGAGCTGGAAGCCAGCACCAGTAACCGTTTGAGTCAGCCTTGGGACTTTGCTGAGCACAGCTATGGGGGCAGCATCTGCAGTGGACAGGCAGGGGAGGCTGCAGGCCCCAGATTCATTAGAAATCTCTATGGTGAAGTAGTGCAGGTCCTTGAGTCAGCCTCTGAGGGGCAGGGCTCTTACTGTTATAGCCAATGCAGCCTTTGGGTTTTCCTCCTAGGGCTTAGGCTGTGCTAAAGCCTTCGAGTTGTGATCATGCTTGGATTAGTCCGGTGGGAAGGGCTCACTCTGTCCTCTGGGCTTTCAGTTTTTGTATCTGATGTGAGGATCATTTCTTGTGGGGCTACTCTGGGCTTTCCAGGTGGCTGCATATATGCTCAGGATATCCAGGTAGCTGTTTTCTCTTTTTAGGTTTTTTCTTTCATTGTCTAAGGCAGGGACCATTGGTAGCAATCCTCTCAATGTTGAGGTCTGTGTGTAGGGAGATAGAAGGGAAAGGATGGACTAGCATCTTCTTTTTCCCTTCTCTGGGTTGCTTTGGCTTCCTTGAAGGAGAATCACTTTCTGTTTCCTGAGCTTCTCCATCTACTCAGTCTCCCAGTGCATCTGGGGTATCTTTATTGTCTGTTTTACCAAAGTAACCAATTCATTAGCCTAAGTGTTGAGATATAGCCTCTGTTTATGATTCTTAAATGTAGGATTAAAAAGAAAGGATCCAGTAGTTGCTCAACCAAGAAGATGGAAACCACAGAGCAAAAGGGACCAAGGATGCAGCACCAGTCATAGGTCTGGGAGCTCAGCATAGCACTGCCGGTGTGGGCCTGTGTCCCACAGCAGTGGCAAAGACTGAGGCTCTTCCCAAATGGACACACGTTCTTCTTCTTTCCCTTTTATTTAATCCAGGCTACAAGCCTATGGTTGGTGCCGTCCCCTGCTCCTTCAGTTTGCTGGCCCGCATGCCACTGAGGCACAGACACACACAGAGCTGCACTGTGCTGATCTGGTAGCTTCTCTGCAGTCAAGCTGACCCCTGACAGCTGATGGTCACGGTCCTGAAGTTAGTGCTCAGTCCAGCCTCACGCCTTTGGCAGGTCAGAGCCTGACAGCTAAATCCAGTCTTGCTATATTGGATGAAAACAAATAAAAACATTCAGTTACCCCCAAAACCCCACTCCCTAAGCATGCTTTTAAAATTGATATTGGGCTATGTAGATGAACTCAGAAGTCTGTGTGTCTTAAAATAATTACTTGTGTAAGCTTTTAAAAATCTGTCAAAATCAACATTAATTTTTATGCTAATAAAATTTATTGCCAAAGGTTTGATGTCCCATTGCAAACAATTTAGGACCAGAGAGAAGTAATTTGCTCTAAGGATGTTTTATGTAAGATTTGAGTAATTTTATGGGCTGGGTTTATGAGGCAAATGCTTGAGAGGCTGTTCGTTCCATCTCTGTACATCTCTAGGATTTAGTACGAGAGGCCCCTCCGTGGGTGACAGGGCCTTGCTTGTGCACTGCGGCAGACAGCTGTGCTTATTAAAGAATGCCCAACAGGCGGAAAGAAGGCAGTGTGTTGTTTCATTCTATTATTTCTTTAAAAAATATAAAACACTAGGGCTTAATTCTTCATTAAAGTAGCTAGAAATAAGTGTAATTGAGAGGACTAATTAAGCCGTATTAAAAAGTCAATTATTTGGCTACCAGTAGCAGTGGGTGAGCTTTACAGGGAGAAAGTAATATCCTAGTTTCAAAGAATTAAATACATGTTACATTGTATTCAAGAACATTCTACTAGTGTGAACACCTGCAGGTGCTTGTGAGACTGAACCTCATTATCCTTGAGTGATATGTGATATATATTTGTTAAAGCTTTATCAAGTGACATATATTTGATGTATACCAAGTGATATATGTATATATGGAAGGTTACTCCTTCTTGAGTTTGAATATGCAGATAATTTAAACTATGTCCCAGGAAGTGCATACCTTGCATACTTATCTATTCCCCTGAGAAAGGAAAAAAAAAATCTATTTGACTGTGGCAGGTTTGTGGGCTCTAAGTGGGATTTTACTGATAACTGGTCACCACCGGGTCTTTTCATTATTACTTGGACAGTAAAGTTAGTGTTGGTCCGTCATATTAATTGTAAACATGTTTATTATTTTTTGCCTTTAAACTCAATTTTAAAAAGTTCTGATTTTTAGTGTAATTACATCTATGATTATTTCTCTTTACAAGTTCTACCTTTTTAAGTTAAAATCTTTTCAAACTCAGAGTGGTCGTCTATATTTTCATTATTTTTGGTAATAGCTTTGAGATATAATTCACTTATCATACAATCTACCTGTTTAAAGGGTACAATTTAGTGACTTCTTAATACATTTTAGAGTTGAGCAGCCGTCGCCACTGTCAATTTTGGAACATTTTGTTCACTTTGAAAGAGAACCGGTGTCCTTTAGCTATCACTTCTCATCTTCCCCCAACCCATTGCAGCACACACAAGCAACCACCAGTTTACATTCTGTGTCTGTAGATTTGCCTATTTTAGGTGTTCTGTAGAAGTGGGATTATATGTTGTGTTTTGGAAGTAGGTTCTTTATATTTTTGCTTAGCATTGTATATATATATATATATATATATATATATATATATATATTTTTTTTTTTTTTTTTTGTACCACGGATTGAACTTACAACCTCGGGCTTACCAGGCAGGTGCTTATGCCACTGAGCTATATCCCTGACCCTAGCTTAATATTTTTAAGGTTCATTCAGGTAGCATGTATTAACACTTCATTTTTATGGATATTCTCATCTTTTTTTACATTTACCTTTTCAGTTCTACTTTTTTTTTTGGTATCAGGGACTGAACTCACAACCTTGAGCCTGCCAGGCAGGTGCTTTAGGCCACTGAGCTAAATCCCTGGCTACATTTATCTTTTAATCTATAAATTTTGTTTTGATATATATAGATGTAAATTATTTGTTGGTTGACAGCCTTTTGTTTCAACATAGTTTAACTTTTTTTCATTTACCTTTACTTATTTTTAAATCAAGTTTTAGGGTATAAATAATAGAATTTGTGTTAGGCCCCATTAACCTTTTTCTTGATTAGTCCCTTACTGTACTGACAGTGTGAATACTGCAGGGTTATGATGTGTTTTGCTCATTATTTGACTGGGATGCATGCTCATAATTTCTTTGAATGTTCTTTTAATTTTTCATAGCCATCCCCCTATGTGTTTTTGTTTGAGCCTTAAAATGTATCTGTCATTTAGAAAATCCCCAGAACTTTAATCCCTAGGATTTTAATCCCTGTTTTAAATTTGTGGTTTTATTTTGGAAAAACCAAAAATTCAGACTTTACATGTAACAATATGCTTTACCTTTCTTTTTATTCATAGTTTTCTGTTCTTTCAGTAAAATTTTACTGTTTTTTTTTTTGGTTTTGTCATTCAAATATTTCATCTGTCTTTTTAAGATTACTCCTTAACATTACATTTTTGGTTATATTTGGAATGTAATTTTAATTCCATTTTTAAAAAAACAGATCATTGCTGGTTTAAAGGAAAGCTAAAGAAAATTGTTTCTTGTATGTCTCTACTTAGCTAAACATAATTTTGGTTCCACTTAGTCTTTAGTTGAATCCTTTGGAATTTCTTAAATATTCCCTGTTTTCCCATGTTTGGGAATCATCCTTTTTTACAGTATCTAAGTGACATTAAATTGAAGGCCTTAAGCATCCCATGTGACTTATACTTTCACACACATGTAATTCTGAGAATCTGCTAGGGAGAATGTTGACTTGTCTTGATGGCCTTCATTACCTCTTCCTCTACCAGTGTACCCAGCCTGTAGTCTTATTGTTCTCTTTAAAAAAAAAAAAAAGAGTTAAAATAGAAAATAATTTTTAAGCCCAGTGTGGTGGCACATGCCTGTAATCCTAGCACTGGGGAGGCTGAAGCAGAAGGATTGCTGTGAGTTCAAGGCCAGCTGGGCTACATAGTGAGTTCAAGGCCAATGTGAACTGCGTAGTGAGATCCTGTTTAAAAAAAAGAAAGAAAATAGTTTCAAAAAGAAGTTTTATACTTATATATAAACTCTATTATGTATTTTATATATCTCCTAAGACAATTTGCCTTCCCTCCATGTGGTCCGGACGAGCCAAAAGATTGGGCCTGTCGGTGTGGCTCCTCCAGGCCCTGCCGTCCTGCAGACGCAGCTACGCGTAGCACTTCCACAGGACCTCACAGGACTTCTCTTTGCCCCAGAGCATTTCCCTTTTTCTACTCAGTTACTTCCAATTCAAGTCTGGGTTGGTGTAATGAGATTTTTTTATTTTTCAGTTTTGAGAATAACATGAAAGAAACGGAAGTCAAGAAAAGAAATTTGACAACTGGGTATCAGACACACTTTCTTCCTACTCGCTTTATCTTTCAGCTACTCCCCCTGTACTGCTCGCCCGCTTCGCAGGCCTCTTCCCTTCATCCCCTTCCCAGACAAGAGTCCCTGTCCTGTCTTCTTTCCCCGAATCCTCGGGCACGAACTGGGACTCTCTGACTCCTCTAAAAAGAACGAAACATTTTTAAAAAGTAATAATCTTGCTGGGAGGGATACTTCTTCTTCATACATAGAATATTTAACATCCCAATCTGAATATCTGCATTTGAATTATTCCGTTGGTGAACATTTTTCCAAGAACAGCCAGGTTCTTGACTCACAAATCCAAGTTTCACCTAAGTGCCATGCCCATGGCTCGGCCATAATGACAGGTCCGCTTCCACTTTCTGTATCCTTCTTTTCTAATCACCACTGGTTAGAATTTTCAAATGATGGGAAGAAATGATGTTGACTAATAGATATGGTTAGATTGAGGTGAAGAATACTGAGTTAAAGAAAGAGCTTTCTCTTCCTAATTATCAAGAATTTAAAAAAATGTAGAATTCATCTTAAATTATTTCAAGTACCTTTTAAGGCATCAGTTGAAATTTTTTTATTGTAGCCCAGGCTGGTCTGGAACTCACGGTGATCCTCCTGCCTCAGACTCCTGAGTGCTGGGATTGCAGGCATGTACCATCATGCCTGGCACCAACTGAATTTTTAAGAGAATTTGACTAATTGATGTGAAACACTATATTATAAATTTTTTAAAAACTACTTCTATGCCTGGAAGAAATCCTACTTCCTTGAATGCCATTGAATATGATTTGCAAACATGTTGCATAGAGTGGTTGCAATACTTTTCTGTTCTCCTCTTTTAGGAAGGGCTTTCCCAGTCTCCTGATCTCATCACTTTGGGAGTAGCCCCCTCCTCAGTGTGGAATTGTGAGACACATTTCCCTCTTTCATGTTATGAAAGTGTGTGGGCACACAGATAAGGCTTAGCCAAAATGCCCAGGACTTTGAATCTTACAAAGATAGAGGGAGAGTTCAAAAAGTTTCCAAGATGTGTGTGTGTGTACGTCTAGCAGTAGCAGGAGTGAGGTGTGTCCTGCCCTTGCAGTGTCGAGGCAGCATTCTAACTTTAAGACTTGACCTTGGTCTTGCTTCTGTAACTTGGTCTTCCTTGGCTTTTGCTCATTTTATAAACTTGCTTCTCCAGATTTCCCACCCATTGTGGAAGCTATCAGTGTGCTCAGGAAATGGTTTAGGTTAGGAAGATAATGCTTGCTGTAGCTTGTAGTCAGGAACCTGACGTAATGTAACAGCAGAGTGGAATGGAAATGAACAGGTCCAATTCTGATGTCTTCAGTAACTGGCTTTGGCAAGTCACAGCCTCTCTGAACCTCATTTGTAAAACCTTTTAAGGTGATGTAAAGAGAGGTGACGTATGCCAAACACAGCATCTCTCCTAGTGGGTTTGCAGTTATCAGTAATTATCATAATTACTTATAAATATTCTGTAACAAATCAGTAATACCTTGTCCTGAAATCCAAAAAACTTTGAGAGCTTAAATATTTTTAGTAACTCATTTCGTTGTAAAACTTAACCTGACCTGGGTATATTTGAAAGAAAGTCTTGTTTCTGATGTGAGACATCGTATGTATTGTTCATAGTTAGTGTAAATATCATGCATTTTGCAGCAGAAATACCATAACTGCCTCAGACTTCCCGATAGTGTGTGAAATATATTGGAAATGTCTGGAAGATAGCTTTCTGAGATTAAAATTTTTTAAGTCTCAAAATACATCTGGTCCCATGAATTTTTGGAAAGCAATTGGGAAGGATTAATGACATCTACTTTCTTGCAACTAGAGGGAGGGTTGGAATGGTCTAGGGGGACTCCCGGAACATCTGGGTCCTCTGGGTGAATGAGCTGCGTGCTTCCCTCTCCTTTCTCTTCAATTAAGTTGTGTGTACATGTGCTGGCGTGGTGGTGGTTCTCTGATTGTGTTGAGGTCTGAGGTATGCCTGAATCATAAATTAACTGGGGACATTTCAATTTATTTTTCTTGTGCTTTGTGATAGGTTTTTTTTTTGTGTGTGTGTGATAGATCTTTTAAGCACAGGCTTTCTGTTCTTTGCAAGTTTGACAGAGTATGTTGAAGACTCTCTGCAACTAGAGTCTTTCAGTTTTTCTGTCCTCGAAGTTATTCTCTCAGCACTTAGAAAAATCTTTGATGATTGGTGTACTCACGTATTTTCAGACAAAATTATCCACTGGATAAATATTGTGAATAAAGTTTTAACAACTAACAAGCATCTTGTTTTAATGAAAGCTTTTAAATAAAATTTCATTGCATAAGCAGGGAGAAAGGAAACATTGTATTTAACTATAGATAGATACTCTTGTGTACTTTTCTTGATGATTGTTTTCAGTCACATCTTAATCTAACTCTGATTTTTCTTAGGATCTGTAGTATTTGCATTTCCTAATTTAGTGTGAGACCGTTGTACCTACTCCTACCTGTCCCTCACTCTTGCAGCTGTCCTCTTGGATTAGACTGAGCTCTCCAGAAGGGAGAGACTTCCCATTACTTCACATTTCTCCTTCAAGCGATTTGCTTGGAAAAGTAGGCTCAATTTTAACTCTAAATATTGTATGATCATAAAACAGAAAAATTGTATAGCTTTCAATTTCCTTAACATAGTCTTAAGTTTTGGTAGGTAGGTGCTTTGAGGAAAAAGCACCTTATATTGCCTTTCTTCTCTTTTATAGAATTGCAGTAACTAATCATGTTTTGGCAAAAAGTGATTGATTCTAGATTTGGGCTAGTTCCCTTAGGCAATTGTCTCAATGACTGCAACACTAACTGCTGGAGAATGATTGTGCCTTTGGCTGGCCTGAGATAAACGTGTCGTTGAATATAGTACTGGGGGTACAGCTTCAGAGAATGGCTGGGATTTCCCTGCTGTTCGCTATTAGTGAGATCTCTTCTTCCCTTTATGGGTGAGAAGGATTGATGAGACTCTTGAGCATTCCGGGGCTTCTGCTTCCCGCTCTGCCTTGTGGCCTAGCTTCTGGGATTCTCGCTGTTGTCCAGGCTCCGTCTCCTGCTAGTAACCCTTTTCCTTTTCCTTGGCTTTCTTCAGCCTGGACTTTGCATTCCTTACTTTTTGTTTCATCAAAGCTAACTTTTATAGAGGATGAATTTTGACCTTTATCCTTTTTCAAAAAGCATCTTGATGTTATGCTTTCTAGTTTTATTTGTGGGATACAAGGTATTATTTCGTTATAATAGAGGAATTATAGATATTTAGCAGATGTGGGGCAATTTGGGGACCCTACTACTGTTTTATAAACTTATGCAAAAGGAAGAATTTAGCAAACATCTAATTATTAATTTTAACATAAAATTCTAAGTGAGATGCCTGTTTTTGTTTACCCACATTGATGCCCACTAAAAGCCAGGGGGTTGGCTTGGATTCTCTGGAGTGCTTGTCTGTCAGAGAGTAAATATCAAGAGAGAGAAGGAGGAGGTACTGATTTGATGCTATCCCAGTGTGTTTTTCCATCTTGTAAAGGTGTTTGCGTATGTACACACTTGCACACATATACACTCCTACGCACCTTCACCTATCTGCAGACACTTAATCCACAGGGCAAGAGGTGCAGACACATGGAGAACACATCACAGCTGAATGAACGGCTTCTGAATTCAACCCCTGATGCAAAAACATTAACCATTAAAGTTAGATTTAAGCCCTATAAAAGACTCCACCACATAACCTGATCTACCAGTCCTTCACAAAGCCTGTGTTTCCCATTGCATTGGAATAATTGCTGTATGTTCAGCTGAGCACCTGATAAGCAAGAAGCTCATATTTGGAGGACATGCTGTACAAACACTGCGCTCAAAGTACTAGGCACAGACTTCATTAGCAAACTGTCTCTTTTTCTTCTTCCTCCTCTTCCTCCTCCCCTTTTCTTCTTCTTCTTCTTCTTCTTCTTCTTCTTCTTCTTCTTCTTCTTCTTCTTCTTCTTCTTCCTCTTCCTCTTCCTCTTCCTTTTCTTCCTCTTCTTCCTCTTCCTCTTCCTCCTCTTCCTCCTCCTCCTCCTCTTCTTCTTCTTCTTCTTCTTCTTCTTCTTCTTCTTCCTCCTCCTCCTCCTCCTCCTCCTCCTCCTCCTCCTCCTCCTCCTCTTCTTCTTCTTTTTCTTTTTCTTCTTTTTCTTCTCCTTCTTTTTTGAGTTGGGGTTTCAGTATGTAGTTCAGGCTGGCCTTGAACTCATGGTGGTCCTCCTGCCTCAGCCTGCCAAGTGCTGGGAAGGGTGCTTTGGAGACATCCAGGAACTGAGGCTTATGGAACACAAATGGCCTCTGCAGGTTTCTTGTCTTCTTTCCTCACGCCTTCCTCAAAAGGATTGGATTTAATTTATATAAGTTAAATGCCAGTGTGGCTTCTTTGCCTCACAAATTAATTAATTTACCTAGGAAGCAATATCTAGGAAACTCCCTGTAGATTTCTTATTGTTAAATTGCATTGTTAAGATATAATTACTATTATTGTTATTATTATTATTTTGGTACTAGGGATTGAACTCACAACCTTGCGCCTGCCAGGTAGGCACTTAAGCCACTGAGCTAAATCCCTGGTCCTGCATTTTTAAGATATAATTAATGCCTTGCTGATCTTGGATCTTTTTTTTTTTTTTTTTTTTAACATTTTTGAATTTGAATCAGCTATTCAACTCCTGAATTCTGATGAATATAAAAGATTTATAAATAAAAGAGCAGGCTACAGGACTAGCAAAAGTATTCTCTTATCCAGGTAACTTAACATTTTTAGGAGTAACTAAAATTTAGCTAACTGTGTAACCAATCTCTATAATTATGGCAGAAAACAGACATGATTTTTACCAAGATAGGATGCAAACTGACTGTGGAGGTTGTGAAATGCCAGAATGAGTTTCAGGATAGACTGAAGATGTTCCCTCCCTAGAGAACTTATAATTCAGGGCAGATTTTACCTTTCCATGTGGAATTATGCTGCTTCTTGGGGATGAGGTACACTGATCCCTGTGTCTAGGGAAGTTGTGAGAACTTAAAGGGAGAAGGTGAAGGTTTTTCTTGGAACCTGATGATTGAAGATTTACAATGTATCAAATATGAATTGAGTCACAGGTAGATTCTCCTTGTCCTAAATATGCTGTAGAATACAGCATTTGTTGTGAGACTTTGGCTCATTGCAGTATGGAAGATGAGGGGTTAGCCATGATGATCTCCCCTTCCCTGTTCATATGGTGGTAATAGTCTCTGAAAGGTAGTGATAATGGGCAGAGGGGCATTTGAACATCTCAGCATTGTTTCCTGAATAGGTATGAGAAAAAGCAACAGACAAAGTAGTCCAGGTTAGGCAGCAGTGTGCTGTAGGTTCGATAGCTAATACTTTCTTGAATGTCACCATGGAAATAATTGGTCTTGGCAAGGCTACAGGGTGCCCCTTTTCTACTGAATAAAATTAGTTAGATTGCTGGGATTCATGAATCATGGATGAATTGCTGGAGCCAAGAATGACCAGTAAGTAAAAGTCTGGAGCACACTGAAAGGTCACTTCCGAGTACTTGATGGTTGTTGTATGCTTCAGTCAGAGTTCAGTGGGTTGGTAACCTTTGTTTTTTATTACACTCTTTATTTTGAGATTATTCATATGCAGTTTTAAAAAATAATACAGAGGCCCTTTGTGACTTTATCCAAATACCCCTGATGCTAACTTCTTGCAGCACGATAGGGCAGAATTGCACCAGGATATTGATGTTTGTGGTCAAAATACAGATCCTTTCTATTGCTCTTTTATAACCACATCCTCTTCCCTGTGTCTTTAACCTCTTTTTTTTTTTTTCCTGAGATAGGGTCTTCCTGTATAATTCATACTGGCCTTGAGTTCACTATGTAGCCCAGGCTGGCCTCAAACTTGTGATGCTCTTGCCTCAGTCTCCCAAGTACTGGGAATACAGGTGTGTGCCACCATGCCTGGCCTCACCTCTTCTTAAACTCTGGCAACTACTATATTCTCTCAATGAAATTGTTCCTTTTGGGTTCCTTTTTTTCCACTTTGCATAATTTTCATCCAGGTTTTTGGATGTGTCAGTAGTTTGTATCTTTTTGTTGTTGTTGTTGTTGCTGAGTAGTATTCCATGGTATTGGTGTCCCAGATTATGTTTAATCATTCACCTGGAAGGGCATCTGGTTGTGTAGTTTTGGGCTTTATAAGTAAAACTGCTGTGAACATTCACATATAGGTTTTATGTATAAAAGTAAAATTTTATTTTTCTGGCATGAAGGCTGAAGAGTGCAATGCTGGGTCCTATGGTGGTAGCATGGTTAATACTTAACCATGTTTAACCAAGTTTTCCTAAGTGGCTGGACCATATTACAGGCTCACCAGCAGTGTATGAGTGACTGGGTTTCTTTACATCCATACCAGAATTTTGTGGTATCATTTTCTTTAAGCCATTCTGTTAGGTGTGCAGTGTTTGCTCATCGTGGTTTTGATTTGTGTTTCCCAAAATGGCTAGTTGGATGGAACATCTTTTTGCATGCTTATTTGCTATCTGAATAACCCTTTTGATGAAGTGTTTCCTTATGTCTTTGCTGATGTTCGATTAGATTGTCTTTATGCTATTGAATTTTGCAAGTTCTTTACTCTAGATACTAGCCTTGTTTGGGTATATAATTTATAATTTTTTTTGGTCTGTAGCCTATCTTCATTCTCTTTTCAGGGTATTTAGCATAATGGCAATTATTAGTTTTGATGTAGTCCTGTTTATCAGCTTTTACTTTGTTTTAAAAATACCTGCAAATTTCATATTCTGCTCTGTATAAAGGTCTATTTTGATTTTGCTGTCGTGCTTTTAGTGTCAAGTGAAAGCTAACCCCTGAGGACAGTGATGTGGTCCCTTTCTCCTAACCCAGCGCATTGGAGACACAGACACTGCCAGTCATCCTGCTCCCCTCTAGGGATTCTTGTTTTTTGACTCATGAAATAGTGTGATTCAGAAAGTCAGTTTAGATCCATTAAGCCACTGGCGAATCATAGTGTGCAGGGAGGCCATAGGACAATGCACTGCTGAATTAGGGCTCTGAATTTGGTTTCACAAAAATATCCACCCTGTGCTGGCACAAGCCTGGTGGGGCCAGAGTGAACCCACTTCAAGGGCGTGGGGAACATGAGCACAATTTTTCTGGTTTATTTTTCAACTCCTTGTTGAAGTATCTTTATTAATTTTTACCATGGCTGTATTAAAATCATTGTCAGACAAGTCTTAACATCTGTGTCATCTTGGTGTTGGAATTCATTGATTTCCATTTCTTCAGGTTGAACTTTTTCTGGTTCTTGGAATGATGAATGATTTTTTCATTGACACTAGGATATTTCTGTATTATGTTTAAGACACTGGGCCTCATTTAAAACTTCTGTTTTAGATGGCTTGGCTTTTCTTTCCTTTTCCTTTTGCTTCTTAACTCCTCCTGGTTGGGGGAAAGTTATGTGTGCCATTGTGTTATTATCTGTGTCTCCAAGAGGGAGAAGGGGAAAGATGATTGTTTTCAAGTTTTGACTTCGTTGTTCACCCTCTGGCCTTCATATTTCTTTTGAATCTTCTAACTAGTGATTCTCAACCCTTTCTGCACTTGAAAGTCTCCCAGTGGCGCTAAGAGCAACAACAGCAAAACACAATAATCTTTTCCTCCATTCTGAGATTGTGATTCAGTTGGTCTGGAGTAGAGGTTAGGCATCGGTATTTTGAAAAATCTTTCCAGATGATTGTAATGTGCAACTAGGGTTGAGAGTCACTGCTCTGTAGACAGAGAGAGATAGACTGTTAAACTTCACATTGTGGTTTCTAACATTTTTGAAAAGTCTTGGTCTCAAACTGGAGCTTTCTATGTCTATTCTTGGTGGCAGTGGGAAGCTATGAACAGCTACGAGATAAATGTGCTCCACCTTACTGGAGTGGTAATTTTGTCTGATAGAAAAATAATATTTTAAATCACCTTACCTCTCACCCAAGGCAAAAATCAAAACAGTTTTTTTTATCGTGCAGAATATGAAATGTGCATGTATTTTGAAAAAAGAAAAAGCCAGATAAAGCGAAAGCTTACATTTGTGGTGAGCTCCAGTGCTGGGGTACAGCAGCAGTGGTGGGTGGACAGGGCCCACCTTTTGGGGTGAATTTGGAGCTGTTTGGAGATACAGTCTGGGGAACTGGAAACTATTGTTGAGCAATGTTTATAAATCTTATGTAACCTCAGTAACTAGACCAATGTGATGTTATACAGTGTGAATCATTTTTCTTTGAAAGACTCTACCCCTTTTTATCATCTTTCACTGTATTTATTTCCCTTTATTATAGGTATTTCCTGTGTACTGCTGGTCTTGCTCACCCTGGCTTTTTGGTCTGTAGCTTTGGGTGATGAGAGTCCCCTGTGTCTGAATTTTATACTTAGGAAATGTGTCTGTTCACTCTTAAAAGGTTAAACCAGGAAGCTTTTGGTTAATGAGAACATTCTCAGCCTTTTTGTTTCTATTTCAGTCACTGTCAGCATAGAGGAACTCCTTTCTTCATGGCTACAGTTTGCAGCACCACCTTAATAGTCTACTCCGGGACCTGAGTTATTCCATAGGGATGCTTTTGACATTTGATTTCTGAATAGAGCGCTCATTCCACACTAATAATCCTCTTGGTGGGAAGTTCCACAGAGGGCGACTGCTTCCTCCCCTGCAGGCGTGTGCTCGGCAGAACCGACAAGTGTGCACATGAGTTGCTCTCCTTCACTGCACAGTGAGCGGAAAGGGAATGTTTTCCCTTGTTCACATATTCATCTGAGTCTTTGGAAGCGATCCACAATTTGATGAAAACAAACCCATGTAATTTCAGCACTATGGAAACTGTACAAACATTCACCAGGGCATTCTTCCATTGAAATACAAATTGAATACTATCTTTAAATTGAATCTTGGACCTTCCTGTAATTGACGACTGCACTTGTTGCATTTTATTCCTGAAGAGCATGACTTTGACTCCAGACTCCAGGCTAGGGTAGCTCAGGCAGCCGAGAACATGAGGCCAGTGGCCCAGCTGCCTGGATTCTATACCTGGGTCTGGAGCTTGTCAGCTAGCCAGGCTGCTGCTTTGTGTCACGGTTTTCCCTTCTAGAGAATGGAGTCAGGATTTTTATGAGGATGAAATGAGTTAATACATTGAAAGCTCTAAAATAGTACTTGGCATATAACAATAAATGTGGAATAAATTAGCTGTTGTTCTAGTGGGAATAAAATAAAGGTGACCCTCAATTTCTACACACTTGACATGTACGTGAGAACGAATTCAGTTCCAGGTTGGGGTTGAGGAGAGGAAACTTGCATCTGATCACCTGCCGGTGGCAGTGAGAAGGGGAGAGGAGAGGGCTGTGTTGAAAGGGAACTGGCCTAAGGGCACCCTGCAGATGAATGTTGTGGGAGTCCCTGGTCCTGGTAGAATTCCACCTTTCTGGTGTCCTGTCCACTGTCCATACCTGCATAATGTTGGTCCCAGGCTTGGGGAGCCACAGCTGGAGGACTGGAATGGGGAGATATTATCCGTTCTCCACTTTGGCAGAGAAATGGATGGAGTGTTGGGATCTGTGCTTTTAGGCCTTGAGTTTATATCTGAATACATTTTTTTTTTTAGAACATACATTGTTATTCCTGTTGTTAAATTCTTTAGTGATTGCTCTTAAAAAGAATAGTATCAAAATGTTATGTTGCATGTATTTTAAGGGACTATCTGTCCACTTGGTTAGGTCACTTCTACCCTGTAGTCAGATGCCATCATTTCTCACTTAAGTTGCTGTATTTCTCCTGTATTTCCCTACTTCCTTGCTTCCTTCAGCATGACAGTTTTTCTATGTAGCAACCATAGTGAGTCAGTATCTTAATTTTCTTCAGTGGTTTCCATTACATTTCGAATAAAATCTAAGCTCCTTCTTATGACCTACTAAGACCTAGAATACCTGTAAGATGTGATCTGGCTCTCCTGTCTTTCTGCTCTTATCTCGGACCATCCTTCCCTTTGCATACTGTCTTGGTTACTTTTTTATCATTGCGGAAGCAAAATACCTGATGCCCAAAGTTAAGGAAGGAACGTTTTACAGTTTCAGTCATGGACTTCACTGGCTCCAAGGCAGGGTGGCACATGGCAGAGGGGCAGCCATCCGTGGTGGCAGAAGACAGCAAAAGCAACACGAGGGAGAGGGGTAAGCCTCTTTCTGTCCCTTGTATTGTCTGCTGGGATTAGGACAGTGCCAGTCCAGTCAGTGGATTGATGCAGTAATCACCCACTCTTAATCCCAGCATCCTTAAATCCCGTCATTGGCAATACGAGTCAATCACACACTCTGGATTCAGCCACCTTTGAAAAAAACCCTATGACCTTGTGGGGACATCTAGACACAAATCATAACACACGCTATTCTCAGTCTTGCAGCTCTTTTGTTTCTTAATTGCATACGTGAGGACAGCGATGCAAATTGATTGGAGCCAGTTTGGCTTTCTAGCATTATTGGGTTCTTTTGTTCAGTATCAATAGCTTTCAGAATCTAGAAATAGGAGGGTGCTGTCCATCCCCTGGTCTCTATGGTCTGTTACTCCCAGCTGGTAAATTATAGTGAAAACAATTTTGGTTTTAATTCTGGCAGATTTACAGCAACAAGCTTACAGCAAGCAGGTGCAGTAAAGAGCCACTCTA
>RJWM01027493.1:0-26747 GCA_004363535.1 Dasyprocta punctata
GCTGGAATGGGCTCGGGCCAATGCAGCAGTCAGGTGGAAGAACGACATTTATCCATCCATGCACTGATTCCTATAGGCAAATCTCAGGCACAACACAATCTGCAATGCAGGACCCATGTCTTGAGTGGATTCACTCAGGACATTGAGCTTTGCTTATCCCCAGGGCTATGATCAGGAAAACACATACCTGCCCCACCCAGGTAGTGAATTTCTCTAGCGGATTGCTTAGCACTTCCAACCAACGATCTGTGACTGTAAAGAACCGAGAGTGCTATAGCTCTCCTCTTCATTTCTCTCAGAAATGTAGAAACTAGCTAGTGTGGTTAGGTTTGCTTCTCTGTCCTGAGCAGGGAGCAAAGCAGAAGATGTTGGGGAAGCTTCCCCAGGCAGTGGTATTAACGTATAGCCCCTTCGATTCACTCCAAGGTGGGAATTGTGAAGCAACACTTATGGTAGGCTGCAGGCCTCTCTTTGTGGAGCACACCTTCCTCCTTTGGAATGCACCCTTCTCCCCTGGAGGTGTTCTCAGTCCTGCACAAATGGAGTTGCGGAGTACTCCACCAAACCAGGGCTGCACGGAGAATTCTCCACCCTCAGCCCTTTAACCGCAAAGACTTAGATGTAGGCCTTTGGACCGGGAATGTGGACACGCACACTGTGCCAACTCATCCCAAAACAACATTTTGTTAATGCACACTTAGCCTGAGCTGGAATGGGTTTCTGCAAATGCAGCAGTGAGTTGGAGAATGACATTCATCCAATCATGCATTTATTCTTATGGGCAAGTGTCAGGCACAACTCATGGTGCAATGGAGGTCTCATTTCTTAAGTAGATTCACTCAGGACATTCAACTTCGCTTCTCCCCAGTGTTATGATCAGGGAAACACATAACCTGCCTCACCCAGGCTGTGAATTTCTCTGGGGCATGACTTAGCACTATTCCAGCCAACTACATATCACCCTGAAAAACCCAGAGATCCAAAGTTCACCTAAATGGACAAACAAACGAGTGAGTTTAATTTTCCTTCTCTGTGCTGAGCAGGGAGGAAAGTGGAATAATGAAGGGAAGGTTCTCTGGGCAGTGGTACTAATATATATCCCATTCCATTCACTCCTAGGATGGAATTGGGAATCAGCTCTTAGGGTAGACTTCAGGCCTCTCTTTGTGGAGCAGACCTGTCTCCTTGTGAATGCACACTTCTCCCGGGAGTTCTTCTGAGTCCTAGACAAAGGGAGTCACTGGCTGTTCCCGCAAACCACGGTTGCACAGAGGATTCTTGCACTCAGCACTTAAACCGAAATAACCGAGAACTAAGGCCTTTGGAGTGTTAATTCCGAGAAGCACACACCACCAACTCATCCCAAGACAACATTTGGTTAATGCACACTTAGCTTGAGCTGGACTTGGCTCGGGTAAGTGCAACAGTGAGCTGGCAGAAAGACATTCATCCATCTATCCATTGATTTCTATACGCCAGTCTCAGGCACAACTCATGCTGCAATCCAGGCCCCAAATCTTATGCAGGTTGACTCAGGAAATTGAGCTTCACTTCTCGCCCTATGACCAGGGAAACACATCACCTGCCCCACCCAGGCTGTGAATTTCTCTGAGGGTTCTTAGACCTATGCCCGGTAACTTTCCTATCACCCTAAGCAACCGAGAGATCCCAAATGTGCATCTACTTTTCTCTCAAAAACCGAGAAACTAAAGAGTGTGGTAAGGTTTGCATCTCTGTGCTGAGCAGGGAGCAAAGCCGAACAAACTGGCCAAGCTTCCCTGGGCAGTGGTACTAGCGTATAGCCCATTCCATTCACTCCTATGTGGGAACTGGGAAGCAACACTTATGGTAGTCTTCAGGTCTCTGTTTGTTTAGCAGAGCATTCTCCTTGTGAATGCACACTTCTCCCCTGGAGTTCCTCTCAGTCCTTGACAAAGGGAGTTGCAGTCTATTCCCCAAAAAAAGGGCTTAACAGAGGATTCCTGCACTCAGACCTTTAACGGCAAAAACCGACAAATAAGGCATGTGGAGCAGTAATGCCTAGAAGTACACAGCACTAACTCATCCGAAGACAACATTAGGTTAATGCACACTTAGCCTGAGCTGGACTTGGCTCAGGTAAATGCAACAGTGAGCTGGCACAAAGACATTCATGCATGCATCCATTGATTCCTATAGGCAAGTCTCAGGCACAACTCATGCTGCAATCCAGGCCCCAAATCTTATGCAGATTTAGAAGAACATTGAGCTTCGATTCTCATCCAGAGTATGATCAGAGAAACACATGACTGGCCCCACCCAGGCTGTGAATTTATCTGAGGGTTCCTTAGCCCTATGCCAGCTAAGTTATCTATCAACATAAGAAACCCAGAGATTCAAAGTGCGCCGTTCCGTTTCTCTCAGAAATGGGGAAACTAAAGAGGGTAGTTAGGTTTGTTTCTCCGTGCAGAGCGGGGAGCAAAGCCGAAGAAGCTGGGGAAGCTTCCCTGGGCAGTGGTGCTAGCGTATAGCCCGTTCCTAGACAAAGGGAGTTGCGGGCTGTCCCCCAAGCCAGGGCTGAACAGAAGATTCTTGCACTCAGCCCTTTAACTGCAAAGACCAAGAAATTAGGCCAGTGTGCCAGGTATTCCTCGAAGCACACATGACCAACTCATCCCAAGACAACATTATGTTAATGCACACTTGGCATCAGTTGAACTTGCCTAGGGCAAACATAACAGTGAGGTGGCAGAAAGGCATACATCCATCCATTCATTGATTCCTATAGGCAGGTCTCAGGCACAACTCGTGCTGCAATCCAGGCCCCAATTCTTAAACAGACACACTCAGGACATTGAGCTTCACTTCGCCCAGGAGCTATAATCAGGGAAAAATATCACCTACCCCAACCAGGCTGTTAATTTCACTGGGGGTTGCTTAGCACTATGCCAGCTAACTTATCAATCATTCTAAGCAACGTAGATATCCAAAGTGGCCCTCTTCATTTCTCTCAGAATCAGAGAAACTAAAGAGTGCGGTTAGGTTTGCTTCTCCGTGCTAAGAAGGGAGCAAAGCCAGAGAAGCTGGGGAAGCTTCCCGGGGCAGTGGTACTAGCGTATAGCCCCTTCCATTCACTCCTAGGAGGGAATTGGGAAGCAACACTTAAGGTAGGCTTCAGGCCTGTCTTTGTGGAGCAGAGCATTCTCCTTGTGAATGCACAGTTCTGTCCTGGAGTTCTTAGTCCTAGACAAAGGGAGTTGCAGGCTGTTCCCCTAAACCGTGGCTAAACAGAGGATTTGTGCTCTCAGCCCTTTAAATGACAAAACAGAGAAGTAAGGCCTGTGGAGCGGTAATGCCTAGAAGCACACATCAACAACTCATCCGAAGACAACATTCAGTTAATTACACTTAACCTGAGCTGGACTTGGCTCAGGGATATGCAACAGTGAGGTGGCAGAAAGACATTCATCCATCCATCCATTGATTCCTATAGCCAAGTCTCACGCACAACTCATGCTGCGATCCAGGTCCAAAATCTTACACAGATTAACTCAGGATATTGAGCTTTGTTTCTTGCCCTTAATATGGTCAGGGAAATACATCACTTGTCCCACCCAGGCTGTGAATTTCTCTGAGGGTTGTTAGCCCTACGCCAGCTAACTTACCTATCACCCTAAACAACCGAGAGATCAAAAGTGTGCCACTCCGTTTGTCTCAGAAACATGGAAACTAGGGAGGGCGGTTAGGTTTGTTTCTCCTTGTGAGCTGGGAACAAAGCTGAAGAAGCTGGGGAAGCTTCCCTGGGCAGTGGTACTAGCGTATAGCCCCTTCCATTTACTCCTATGTGGGAATTGGGAAGCAACACTTATGGTAGGCTTCTGTCTCTGTTTGTGGAGCAGACCATTCTCCTTGTGAATACACACTTCTCCCCAGGAGTTATTCTCATTCCTAGACAAAGGGAGTTGAAGGCTGTTCCCCCAACCCAGGGTTGAATAGAGGATTCCTGCACTCAGCCATTTAACTGCAAAGACCAAGAAATAAGGCCTGTGGACCGGGAATTCCAAGAAGAACACACCACCAACTCTTCAGAAGATAACATTTTGTTAATGCACAATTAGCCTGAGTTGGACTTGGCTTGGGTAAATGCAACAGTGAGCTGGCAGAAAGGCATTCTACCATCCATCCATTGATTCCTATAGGCAAGTCTCAGGCAAACTCATGTTGCAAACCAGGCCCCAAATTTTATGCAGATTAACTCAGGAAATTGAGCTTTGCTTCTCCCCAGGACTATGATCAGGGAAACACATAACCTGCCCCACCCAGGCTGTGAATTTCTCTGGGAGTTGCTTAGCCCTATGCCAGCAAACTTACCTATCACCCTAAGTAACCTAGAGATCCAATGTGTGCCTCTCCATTTCTCTCAGAAATGGAGCATCTAAAGAGTGCTGTTAGAGTTGCTCCTCCATGCAGAGCAGGGAAGAAATCCAAAGAAGCTAGAGAACCTTCCCTGCACAGTGGTACTAGTGTATAGCCCCTTCCATTCACTCCTAGAAGGGAATTGGGAAGCAACGCTTCTGGAAGGCTTCAGGACTCTGTGGAGCAGAGCATTCTGCTTGTGAATCCACACTTCACCCCTGGAGTTCTTCTCAGTCCTAGACAAGGGAGTTTTAGGCTGTTCCCCCAAACCACGTCTGAAGAGAGGATTCCCGCACTCAGTCCTTTAACCGCAAAGACCGAGAATTAAGGCCTGTGGTCCGGGAATTCCTAGAAGCACACACCACCCACTTGTCCCAAGACAACATTTCATTAATGCACACTTAGCCTGAGTTGGACTTGGGTCGGGCAAATACAACAGTGAGCTTGCAGAAAGACATTTATCCATCCATCCATTGATTCCTATAGGCAAGTGTCAGACACAACTCATGCTGCAATCCAGGCCCCAATTCTTAAGCAAATACACTCAGGACATTGAGCTTCACTTCTCCCCAGGGCTATGATCAGGGAAGCACATGATCAGAGAAACCCAGGCTGTGAATTTCTCTGAGGCTTGCTTAGCAGTATGCCAGCTAACTTACCTATCACCCTAAGTAACCCAGAGATTCAAAGTGCACCTCTCTGTTTCTCTCAGAGTCCCAGAAACTAAAGAGTGTGATTAGGTTTGTTTCTCTGTACTGAGTAGGGAGCAAAGTGCAAGAAGCTGGTGAAGCTTCCCTCGGCAGTGGAACAAGCATATATCCACTTTCATTCACTCCTACAGGGGAATTGGGTAGCAACTCTTATGGTAGGCTCCAGGCCTCTGTTTGTGGAGCAGACCATTCTCCATGTGCATGCACACTTCTCTTCTGGAGTTTTTCTCAGTCCTAAACAAAGGGAGTTGTAGGCCAATTCACCAAACCAGGGTGGAACAGAGGATCGCTACACTCAGTCCATTAACAGCAAAGACCCAAAAATAAGGCCTGTGGACAGGGAATGCTGAGAAGCACACACCACCAACTCATCCCAAGACAACATTTGGTTAATGCACACATAGCCTGAGCTGGACTTGGCTCAGGTAAATGCAACAGTGAGGTGACAGAACGACTCTCATCCATCCAACCATTGTTGATTCCTATAGGCATGTCTGAGGCAGAACTCATACTGCAATCCAGGCCCCAAATTAGAAGCACATTCACTCAGAACATAGAGTTTCACTTCTTGCCCTGACTTCGATCAGGGAAACACATTGCCTGCCCCACTCAGGCTCAGAATTTCTCTGGAGGTTGCTTAGCACTATACCAGCTAACCTGCCTATCACCCTAAGCAACCGAGAGATCCAAAGTGAACCTCTACATTTCTCTTAAAAAAGGAGAAACTAAAGAGTGTGGTTGGGTTTGCTTCTCTGTGCTGAGCAGGGAGCAAGGCCGAAGAAGCTGGTGAAGCTTCCCTGGGCAGTGGAACAAGCATATATCCCCTTGCATTCACTCCTAGAGGGGAACTGGGAAGCAACACTGATGGTATGATTTGGCCCTCTGTTTGTGGAGCAGACCATTCTCCTTGTGAATGCACACTTCTCTCCTGGAGTTTTTCTCAGTCCTAGACAAAGGGAGATGCATGCTGTTTCCCTAAACAGGGCTGCATAGAGGTTTCCCCGTACTCAGTCATTTAACTGCAAAGACCCAGAAATAAGGCCTGTGGATAGAGAATGCCAAGAAGCACACACCATGAAGTCATCCCAAGACAACATTTTGTTAATGCACACTTTGCCTGAGTTGGACTTGGCTTGGCTAAATGCAACAGTGAGGTGGCAGAACGACATTCATCCATCCATCCATTGATTCATATATGTAATTCTCAGTCACAAGTCATGCTGCAATCCAGGCCCCAAATCTTAAGCAGATTCACTCAGGACATTGAGCTTGTCTTCTGCCCTGACTATGATCAGGGAAACACATCATCTGCCCCACCCAGTCTGTGAATTTCTCTGGGGGTTGGTTAGCACTACACCAGCTAACCTACCTATCACCCTAAGCAATGGAGAGATCCAAAGTGCACCTCTCCATTTCTCCCAGAAACGGAGAAACTAAAGAGTGCATTTAGGTTTGCTTCACCATCCTGAGCAGGGAGCAAAACCAAAGAAGCTGGGGAAGCTTCCCTGGGCAGTGGTACTAGCATATAGCCCCCTCCATTCACTCCTAGGATGGAATTGGAAAGTCACACTTCTGGTAGGCTTCAGGCCTCTGTTTGTGGAGCAGACCACACTCCTTGTGAATGTATACTTCTGTCCTGGAGCTTTTCTCAGTCCTAGGCAAAGGGAGTTGCAGTCTGTTCCCCAAAACCAGGCTGCACAGATGATTCCTGCACCCAGCCCTTGAACCAAAAAGACCGAGAAATAAGGCCTGTGGAGCGGTAATGCCAAGAAGCAGACACCACCAGCTCATCCCAAGACACCATTTGGTTAATGCACACTTAGCCTGATTTGGACTTGGCCCGGACAAATGCAACAGTGAGGTGGCAGAACAACATTTATCCATCCATCCATTGATTCCTATAGGCAAGTCTCAAGCCAAACTCATGCTGCAATCCATGGCCCAATTCTTAAGCAGAATCACTCATGACATTGAGTTTCATTTCTTCCCTGTCTATGATCACAGAAACACTTCACCTGGCCCACCCAGTCTGTGAATTTCTCTGGTGTTGCTTACCAGTCTGCCAGCTAACATATCTATCACCCTAAACAATTGAATGGTCCAAAGTGCACCTGTCTTTGCTACTGTTTACTCTTTGCCAAAACAAAATACCTGACCCCCAAAATTAGGGAAGGGCAGGTTTATTCTTAGTTTCTTGGGAGTTTCAGTTCATTAGTTGGCTCCAAGTCAGCAGGGGCTGGTGGGGATACCATTCATGGTGGCTGCAAGGCACAAGGCAAGCTGGCGAGAGAGAGAGGAAGTGGAAGACCCACCTTCCCTTACACTGTATGTTGACTCCACCCCTGGACAGGTATAGCAAACCAAACACAAGCAAGCGCCAGGCTAACCCCCATCAATAGTATGTGACTACTTGAGGGTACATAGCATACCCCATACATTCCACCCCTGGACTCCCAAGGACTCATGTACATCCTTACTACAAAAGACATTTAGAGTTGCCAAAGTTCTAACAGTTTCAGCATTGCTGAAATGTCTAAGTCCCAAATCTCTTCCATGATCTATGGCAAACTCTTAACTGTAACCCCCTGTACAAATGAAAACCAGGTTAAGCACTTCCAACATATAAAGGCACAAGGTAAACATTACCATTCCAAAAGTTACAAACAGGGGAATACAAAGCATTGGAACCAAAGCAAGTCCAAAATCCAGCAGGGCAAACATTAAGTCCTGGAGTTCTCTGCTCAGCATCTGAAGTAATCTGGTTACAAGCTCTAACAGGCTTGAGTGACCCCACCCTTGAGGCACTTCCAGAGGTCTTCACTTCCATAGCCTTCCTTGGATGATCCATGTTCCTTGGTTTCACCCTTACATCTTTACACATTGCTCTCTGCAGGCGAGGCGAAAGCTGCCTTTGCCTTTTCTTGTACTTAAAACCAGTGCCACATGGATGCCACCAAGGTCTGCTGCAGGCTGGAGAACTAGCCAGCCTCTCTCTTGACTGTAGGGGTTGGCTCCCTGGATCGCTGAGCTCTCTGAACCTGATCTTGAGGAACAGCTTCTCTATGCCCCCATTCTGGAATCCAGCATGGCTGCTGCCATTTTGGGACATGGTGTGGCCTCTGTCACCACTCTGGGACAAGGCACTCTGTGGCTTTTTGTCACCACTCCGGGACAGGGCACTCTGTGGCTTTTTCCTCTGAGCAAACTCTCTCACTTTTGAAGGCCTGAGGCTGCAAAGGCTGGAGTTCTGCTGCTTCCTGGGATGCCCCCAGGCCATCTTTTTTATTCTTTTGTTCCTTCTCAGCAATCAAGGTCTCAGCTCTATCTTTAAAGTCCACAGCTTACTGGTCAAACTCACAAGGTTTTAAATCACCATGATGGGCTTCTTGCTCTTTATTTACAATATAAATCTGGCTAGGAGCCCCCAACAAAAGCCAGGCCACCATTTCAACATTTGGCTGTCTCATAATTTCTCTCTGTAAACTAATTAATCCTTTGCCCTTAATCTCAGTATCAGGCAAAGTCTCTGGGCATGGGCAGAATGCAGACAAACTTTCTGCCAACCTGTAACACACATCCTGTGGAGTTCAACACCCAATGTCCTGCTTCCCAGCAGAAATCTCCCAAGCCTGGTCTTTACCAACACGTTTTCTATCAGTCTTCTGGTCTCCTGGGCTCTGACTAGAATCTCCCAGACAGAAAAACCTAAGCTGTTCCAGGGCTATGCATGTAGGCAACATCTCCGAACCTTTGAAACAGTCCCTGCAAGCCATTTCCAAGGCTCTCAAACCACATGGTCAGGAATACTGACAGCAACAACCCCACTCCTGGTACCAAATTCTGTCTTGGTTACTTTTTACTCTTTGTCGAGACAAAATACCTGATGCCCAAAATTAGGGAAGGAAAGGTTTATTCTTACAGTTTCTTGGGAGTTTCAGTCCATTAGTTGGCTCCAAGTCAGCATGGGATGGCGGGGATACCATTCATGGTGGCTGCAAGGCACAAAGCAAGGTGGTGAGAGAGAGAGGAAGGAAGTGGAAGACCCACCTTCCCTTACACTGTATGTCGGCTCCACCCCTGGGTGGGTATAGCAAACCAAACACAAGCAAGTACCAGACAGCCCCATCAACAGTATGTGAGGACTTGGGGGTACATAGCATACCCTATACAGCATCTCTCCCTTTTTCTCAGAAACAGAGAAACTAAAGAGTGTGGTTAGGTTTGCTTCTCCATGATGAGCAGGGAGCAAAGCCAAATAAGCTGGGGAAGCTTCTCTGGGTAGTGGTACAAGCATGTACCCCCTTCGATTCACTCCTAGGAGGGAATTGGGAAGCAACACTTAGGGAAGGCATCAGGCCTCTCTTTGTGGAGCAGACCATTCTCCTTGTGAATGCACACTTCTCCCCTGGAGTTCTTCTCATTCCTAGACAAAGGGAGTTGCAGGCTATTCCACCAAACCAGGGCTGCACAGAGCATTCCTCACACTCAGCCGTTTAATTGCAAAGACCGAGAAATAAGGCCTGTGGAAAGGGAATTCCAAGGAGCACACACCACCCACTGATCCCAACACAACATTTGGCTAATGCACACTTAGTCTGAGTTGAACTTGGCTTGGGCAAATGCAACAGTGAGGTGGCAGAAAGACATTCATCCATTGATCCATTGATTCCTATAGGCAAGTCTCAGGCACAAATCATGCTGCAATCCAAGACCCAATTCTTAACCAGATACACTCAGGACATTGAGCTTCACTTCTCCCCAGGGTTATGATCAGGGAAACACATCACCTGCCTCACCCAGGCTGTGAATTTCTCTGGGGGTTGCTTAGTCCTATGCCAGCTAATTTACCTATCACCCTAAGCAACCAAGAGATCCAAAGTGCACCTATCCATTTCTCTCAGAAACGGAGAAAGTAAAGAGTGAGGTTAGGTTTACATCTCCATCCTCAGCGGGCAGTGAAGCCAAAGCTGGGGAAGCTACCTTGGGTAGTGGTAGTAGCATATCTCCCCCTCCATTCACTCCTAGGATGGAATTGGGAAGCCACACTTCTGGTAGGCTTCAGGCCTCTGTTTGTGGAGCAGACCACTCTCCTTGCGAATGTATACTTCTATCCTGGAGTTATTTTCAGTCCTAGACAAAGGGAGTTGCAGGCTGTTTTCCCAAACCAGGGCTGCTCAGAGGAGTCCTGCACTCAGCCCTTTAACTGCAAAGACCGAGAAATAAGGCCTGTGGAGCGGTAACACCGAGAAGCACATACCACCTACTCATCCCAAGACAACTTTTGTTTAATGCACACTTATGCTGAGCTGGACTTGCCCTGAGCAAATGCAACAGTGAGGTGGCAGAACGACATTCATCAATCTATTGATTTCTATAGGCAAGTCTCAGGCACAACTCATGCTGCAATCCAGGCCCCAATTCTTAAGCAGATTCACTCAGGACATTGAGCCTTGCTTCTCCCCGGGGCTATGATCAGGGAAACACATCACCTGCCCCACCCAAGATGTGAATTTTTCGGTGGATTGTGTAGCACTATGCCAGCTATCTATCATCCTAAATAACCGAGAGATCCAAAGTGTACCTCTCTGTTTCTCTCAGAAATGGAGAAAGTAAAGAGGGCCGTTAGGTTTGCTTTTTGGTGCTGAGCAGGGAGCAAAGCTGGATGAGCGTGGGAAGCTTGCCTGGGCAGTGGTACTAGCATATAGCCCCTTCCATTGTCTCCTAGGAGGGAACTGGGAAGCAACTCGTGTGGGAGACTTCAGGCCACTGTTTGTGGAGCTGACCATTCTCCTGATGAATGCACACCTCTCCCCTGGAGTTCTTCTCAGTCCCAGAGAAAGGGAGTTGCATGCTCTTCCACCAAACCTGGGTTGCACAGAGGAATCCCCACACTCAGCCCTTTAACCACAAAGACCGAGAAATAAGGCCTGTGGAACAGGCATGCCGAGAAGCACACATTACCAACTCATCCCAAGACAACATACTGTTAATCCACACTTAGTCTGATCTGGACTTGGCTCTGGCAAATGCAACAGTGAGGTGGCAGAAAGACATTCATCTGTCTATCCTTTGATTCCTATAGGCAACTCTCAGGCACAACATATGCTGCAATCCAGGCCCCATTTTGAAAACAGATTCACTTAGAATATTGAGCTTTGCTTTGCCCCGGGGCTATAATCAGAAAACACATCACCTGACTCACCCAGGCTGTGAATTTCTCAGGGGGTGGCTTAGCACTTTACCAGTTAAATATGTATCACCTTATGCAACCAAGAGATCCAAAGTGCACCTCTCTGTTTCTCTCAGAAATGGACAAACTAAAGAGAGTGGGTAGGTTTGTGTCTCTTTGCTGAGCAGGGAGTAAAGGCAAATAACCTGGGAAAGTTTCCCTGGGTAGTGGTACTAGGGTAGAGTCCCTTCCATTCACTCCTAGGAGGGATTTGGGAAGCAACACTTATGGGAGGCTTCACGCCCTTATTTGTGGAACAGACCATTCTCCTTGTGAATGCATACTTCTCCTGTGGAGTTGTTCCCAGCCCTAGACAAAGGGAGTTGCAGACTGTGTCATGTCCCCAGGGCTGCAGACAGGATTCCTAGCACTCAGCTGACAAATAAGGCCTCCGCACCAGGAATGCCAAGAAGCACACACCACCAACTCATCACAAGACAACATTTTTTAATGCACAGTTAGCCTTAGCTGGACTTGACTCAGGCAAACGCAACAGTGAGGTGACAGAAAGCCACTCATCCATCCATCCATTGATTCCTATAGGCAAGTCTCAGGCACAACTCGTGCTGCAATCCAGACCTCAATTCTTAAGCAGATTCACTCAAGATATTGAGCTTCTCTTCTCCCCAGGCCTATGATCAGGGAAACACATTAGCGGCCCCACCCAGGCTGTCAATTTCACTGTGGTTCCTGACCACAATGCCAGCTAACTACCTATCACCCTAAGCAACCCAGAGATCCAAAGTGTGCCTCTCGGTTTCTCTCAGAAGTGGAGAAACTAAAGAGTAAGCTTAGGTTTGCTACTCCCTTCTTAGCAAGGAGCAAAGATGAATAAGCTGGGAAAGCCTTCCTTGGCAGTGGTACTAGCATATAGCCCCTTCAATTCACTCCTAGAAGGGAAGAGGGAACAACCACTTATGGCAGGGTTCAGGGCTCTGTTTGTGGAGCACACCATTCTCCTTGTGAATGCACACGTCTCCTTTGGTGTTCTTCTCATTTCTACACAAAGGGTGTTGCAGACTGTTCCATGGCCCTAGGGCTGCAGACAGGTTTCCTAGCACTCAGCCCTTTAACCGCATAGACTGATAATAAGGCCTGTGCATAGGGAATGCCGAGAAGCACACACCACCAACTTATGCCAAACAACAATTTGTTAATGCATACTAAGACTGAGCTTAACTTGGCTCGGGCAAAAGTAACAGTGAGGTTGTAGAACGCCATTGATCCATCCATGCACTGATTCGTATACGCAAGTCTTAGGCACAATTCATGCTGCAATCCAGGCCTCAATTCCTAAGCAGATTCACTCAGGTCTTTGAGCTTCTACTCTTCCCGGGGCTATGATCAGGAAAACACATCACCTGCCCCACCCAGGCTGTGAGTTCCTGTGGTGGTTGCTGAGCACTCTGCCAGCTAACTACCTATCACCCTAAGCAACTGAGAGATTGAAAGTGCACCATTCTGTTCCTTTCAGAAAGGGAGAAAACAAAGCGTGCATTTAGGATTGCTTTTCAGTGCCGTGCAGAGAGCAAAGCTCCATAAGTTAGGGGAGCTTCCCTGGGCAGTTCTACTAGCGTATACTCCCTTCCATTCAGTCATAGGAGGGAATTGGGAAGCAACACTTATGGCAAGCTTCGGGTCTTTGTTTGTGGAGCAGAGCATTCTCCTTGTGAATGCACACTTCTCCCCTGGAGTTCTTCTCAGTCCTAGACAAAGGGAGCTTCAGGTTGATCCATGGGCCCAGGGCAGCACACAGGTTTCCCCACAATCAGCCTTTTATCTGCAAAGACAGAGAAATAAGGCCTGTGCAAGGGGAATGCCGAGAAGCACACATCACCAACTCATCTCAAGACAACATTTTGTTAATGCACATTTAACCTGAGCTAGACTTGGTTCAGGCAAATGCCATAAACAGTGAGGTAGAACAGCATGATTCATCCATCCATCCACTGATTCTTACAGGCAAGTTTCAGGCACAATTCATGTTGCAATCCACTCCTCAGTACTGAAGCAGATTGTCTCAGGACATTGAGCTTCTCTTCTGCCAGGGAATATGATCAGTAAAACTCATCACCTGCCCCACCCAGGCTGTGAGTTTCTGTGGGTGTTGCTGAGCATTATGTCAGCTAACTACCTAACACACTAAGCAACCAAGAGATCCAAAGTGCAGCTCTCCATTTGTCTCAGAAACCAGAAACTAAAAAGTGCAGTTAGGTTTCCTTCTCCATGCTAAGCAGGGAGCAAAACCGAATAAGCTGGTGAAGCTTCCCTCGGAAGTGGTACAAGCATATAGGACCTTCCATTCACTTCTAGGAGGGAACTTTGAAGCAATACTTATGGCAAGCTTCAGGCCTCTGTTTGTGGAGCAAATCATTCTACTTGTGAATGCACACTTCTGCCATGGTGTTGTTCTCAGTCCTAGACAAAGGGAGTTGCAGGCTATTACACCTCACCAGCACTCGAGAGGGGTTTCCTCAAATTCAGCCCTTTAACCACAAAGACCGAGAAATAAGGCCTGTGCACCAGGAATGCTGGCGAGCTCAAACAGCCAACTCATCCCAAGAGAACATTTTGTTAATGCTCACTTAGCCTCAGCTAGACTTGGCTGAGGCAAATGCCACACAGAGTGAGGTGTCACAATGCCATTCATCCATTCATCCATTGATTCCTATAGGTAAGTGTCAGGCAGAATTCGTGCTGCAATCCAGGTCACAATTCTTAAGAAGATTCACTCAGGACATTGAGCTTCTCTTCTCCCCGGGGCTATGATCAGGGAAACACATCAGCTGCCTCACCCAGCCTGTCAATTTTTTATGGGTTGCTTATCATAATGCCAGATACCTACGTATCATGCTACACAACTGAGAGGTCCAAATGGTGCCTCTCCTTTTCTCTCAGAAACGGAGATACTGAAGAGTAAGATTAGGTTTGCTTCTCCATTTTGAGTATGGAGAAAAGCTGAATAAGCGGGGGAAGCTTCCTGGGTAGTGGTACTAACATATAGACCCTTCCATTCACTATTAGGATGTAATTGGGAAGCAACACTTATGGGAGGCTTCAGGCCTCTATTTGTGGAGCAGACCATTCTCCTTGTGAATGCACACTTCTCCCCTGGAGTTCTTGACAGTCCTAGACAAAGGAAGTTGCAGACTGTTCCACAGCCTCAGCACTGCACAAAGGTTTCCCCGCACTCAACCTTTTAACTGCAAAGACCAAGAAATAAGGCTGCTGCACCAGGAATGCCGAGAAGCACACTCCACCAACTAATCTGAAGACAGCATTTTGTTAATGCACACTTAGCCTGAGCTGGACTTGACTCAGGCAAATGCCACAGTGAGCTGGCACAATGCCATTCATCCATCCATCCATTGATCCTATAGGCAAGTCTCAGGGAAAACTGCTACAATCCAGGCCTCAACTCTTCAGCAGATTTACTCAGGATATTGAGCTTCACTTCTTCCCAGGCCTATGGTCAGAAAAACACATCACCTGCCCCACCCAGGCTGTGAATTTCTCTGGGGGTTGCTTAGCACTATGCCAGCTAACCACTTATCACCCTAAGCTACCTGGAGATCCAAAGTTCACCTCTCCATTTCTCTAAGAAATGGAGAAACTAAAGAGAGTGGTTCAGTTTGCTTCTCCATGCTGAGCAGGCAGAAAAGCCAAATAAGCTAAGGAAACTTCCAAGGGCACTGGTACTACCGTTCAGCCCCTTCCATTCACACTTATGAGGAAACTGGGAAGAAACATTTGTGATAGACTTCAGGCCTCTTTTTTGTGGATCAGAGCATTCTGCTTGTGAATGCATACTTCTCCCCTTTGGGTCTTCTCAGTACTAGCCAAAGGGAGTTGCATGCTGTTCCACTGCACCAGGGCTGCACAGAGGTTTCCCCACACTCAGCCCTTTAACCAAAAAGACCAAAAAATGAGAGCTGTGGACTGGAAAGTCAAGAAGCACTCACCAGAAACTCATCCCAAGACAACAGTTTGTTAATGCACAATTAACTTGAGCTGGACTTGGCTCAGCTAAATGCAACAGTGTGGTGGCAGATCAAAATTAATCCATACATCTATTGATTCATATAGTCAAGTCACAGGAACAACACATGCTGCTATCCAGGCCTTAATTCTTAAGCAGATTCACTCAGGACATTGAGCTCCTCTTTAACCTGGGGCTATGATCATAGAAACACATCACCTGCCCCACCCAGGCTGTCAGTTTCTGTTGGGTTTACTGAGCACTCTGCCAGCTAACTACCTATCATTCTAATCAACTGACAGATCAAAACTGCACCTCTCTGTTACTCTCAAAAACCGAGAAACTAAAGAGTGTGGTTAGGTTTGCTTCTCCATGCAAAGCCAAATACACTGGGGAAGCTTCCCTGGGCAGTGGTACAAGCGTATAACCCTTTCATTCACTTCTAGGAGGGAATTGGAAAGCAACACTTATGGTAAGTTTTAGGCCTCTGTTTGTGGACCAGATGGTTCTCCTTGTGAATGTACACTTCTTCCCTGGAGTTCTTCTCAGTCCTAGACAAAGGGAGTGCAGGTGTTCCACCGAACCAGCACTTGGGAGAGGCTTCCTTGCACTCAGCCCACTAACCGCAGAGACTGAGAAATAAGGCCTGTGGACCGGGAATGCCAAAAATCTCACACAACAACTCATCCCAAGACATCATTTTGTTAATGTACACTTAGCCTGAGGTGGACTTGGCTCAGTCAACTGCCACACACAGTGAAGTGACACAGCGCCATTCATCCAACCATCCATTGATTCCTATAGGCAAGTCTCAGGCAAAATTTGTGCTCCAATCTAGGCCTCAATTCTTAAGCAGATTCACTCAGGACATTGAGCTTCTCTTCTCCCCAGTGCTATGATCAGATAAACACATCACCTGCCCCACCCAGGTTGCGAATTTTGGTAAGGGTTGCTTAGCACTATAGCAGCTAACTACCTATCACCCTAAGCAACTATGAGAATCAAAGAGCTCCTTTCCATTTTGTCTCAGAAATGGAGAAACTACATAGTGTGGTTAGGTTTGCTTTTCTGTGCTGAGCAGTCAGCAAAGCTGAATAAGCTGTGGAAGCTTGCCTAGGCAGTGCTTCTAGCATATAGCCCCTTCCATTCAGTCCTAGGAGGAAAGTGGGAAGAAACACTTATGGTACACTTCAGGCCTAGGTTTGTGGAGCAGACCATTCTCCTTGTGAATGCACAATTCTCACCTGGAGTTCTTATCAGTCCTAAACAAAGGGAGTTGCAGGCTTTTGCACTGCACCAGCACTTGAGAGAGGTATCCTCACACTTAGCCCTTTAACCACACAGACCAAGAAATAAGGCCTGTAGGCTGGGAACTCCGAGAAGCACACAGCACCAACTCATTCAAAGACAACATTTTGCTAATGCACACTTAGCCTGAACTGGGGTTGGCTCAGGGAAATGCCACAGTGAGGTGGCACAAAGCTATTCATCCATCCATCCATTCATTCCTATAGGCAAGTCTCAGGCACAACTCATGCTGCAATTCACCCCTCAATTCTTAAGCAGATTCACTCAGGACATTGAGCTTTTTTTCTCCCTGGGCCTATGATGAGGAAAACACATCACCTGCCCCACGCAGGCTGTGACTTTCTGTGGGGGTTTCTTAGTGCTATGCCAGGTAACTACTTATCACCCTAAGCCACTGAGAGATCCAAAGTACATCTCTCAATTTGTCTCTGGAACAGAGAAACTAATGAGTGTGGTTAGGTTTGCTTTTCTGTGCTGAGCAGGGAGTAAAGTCAAATAAGCTGGGGAAGCTTCCCTGGGCAGTGCTATTAGTGTATAGCCCCTTCCATCCACACCTAGGAGGGAACTGGGAAGCAACACTTATGGGAGCCTTCAGGCCTCTGTTTGTGGTTCTGACCATTCTCCGTTTGAATGCACACTTCTCCCCTGGAGTTCTTCTCAGTCGTAGAAAAAGGGAGTTGCAGGCTGTTCCAGTGAACCAGGGATGCGCCAAAGTTTCCCAACACTCAACTCTTTAACCAGAAAGACATAGAAATAAGTCCTGTGTACCGGGAATGCCAAGAAGCACACACCACCCACTCATCCCAAGAAAACATTCTGTTAATTTACACTTAGTGTGAGCTGGACTTGGCTCAGGCAAATGCTACACGTAGTGAGGTGGCACACCGCCATTTGTCCTTCCAGCGATTGATTCCTATCGGTAAGTCTCAGGCCCAACTCATGCTGCAATCTAGAGCTCAATTCTTAAGCAGATTCACTCAGGAGATTGAGCTTCTCTTCTTTCCGGTGGCATGATCAGTGAAATACATCACCTGCCCATCCAGGTTTTGGATTTCTGTGGGGGTTTCTTTGGACTATGACAGCTAACTACATATCACCTTAAGCAACTGAGAGATCCAAAATGCGCCTTGCCGCTTCTTTCAGAAATGAAGAAACTAAAGAGTGCGGTTAACTTTGCTCATCCATAGTGAGCAGTCAGCAAAGCCAAATAAGCTGGGGAAGCTTCCCTGAGCAGTGCTAACCGTGTATAGCCCCTTCCAGTCACTCCTAGGAAGGAACTGGGAGGAAAAACTTATGGCATGTTTCAGGACTCTATTTGTGGGGCAGACCATTCTCCTTGTGAACGCACACTCCTGCCCTGGAGGTCTTCTCAGTCCTAGACAAAGGGAGTTGCAAGCTGTACCACGGCCCCAGGGTTGAAGACAGGATTCCCCGCACTCAGGCCTTTAACCACAAAGACTGAGAAATAAAGCCTGTGCACTGGAAATGCCAAGTAACACACAGCACCAACTCATCCCAAGACAAAATTTTGTTAATGCCCACTTAGCCTGAGCTGGACTTGGTTCAATTGAATGCCACAGTGTGGTGACACACCACCATTCAATCATCCATCGATTGATTCCTATAGGAAAGTCTCAGACACAACTTATGTTGCAATCCAGGCCTCAATTGTTAAGTAGATTCACTCAGGACAATGAACGTCTCTTCACCCCAGGCCTATGATCAGGGAAACACATCACCTGACCCACCCTGGCTGTGAGTTTCTTAGGGGATTGCTATACCAGCTATCTATCACCCTAAGCAACCAAGAGATCCAAAGTGCGCCTCTACATTTCTCTCAGAAACGGAGAAACTAAATAGTGTGGTTATGTTTGATTCTCCATGCTGAGCAAGGAGCAAAGCCAAATAAGCTAGGGAAACTTCCCTGGGCAGTGGTACTAGCGTATAGTCCCTTCCATTCACTCCTAGGAGGGAATTGGGAAGCAACACTTATGGGAAAGTTCAGGCCTCTGTTTGGAGCAGACCTTTCCCCTTGTGAATGCACACTTCTCCACTGGAGTTCTTGTCAGGCCTAGACAAATGGAGTTGCAAGCTGTTCTACCAAACGAGGGCTCCACAGAGGACTCCCTGCACTCAGCCCTTTAACTTCAAATACTGAGAAATAAGGCCTTTGGGTGGGGCACTACCGAGAAGCACTTACCACCAACTCATCCCAAGACAACATTTTGTTAATGCACACTTAGCCTGAGCTGAACTTGGCTTGGGCAAATGCAACAGTGAGGCAGCAGAACAGCATTCATCCATCCATCCATTGATTCCTATAGGCAAGTCTCAGGACCCAATTCATGCTGCAATCCAGGCCCCAATTCTGAAGCAGATTCACTCAGGACATTGAGCTTCGCTTCTCCCTGGGGTTATGATCAGGGAAACACATTACTTGCCCCACCTAGGGTGAATTTCTCTGGGGTTGCTCAGCACTATGCCAGCTATCACCCTAAGCAACCAAGAGATCTAAACTGCACCTCTCCGTTTCTCTCAGAAACAGAGAAACTAAAGAGTGCAGCTAGGTTGGTTTCTCCATGCTGAGCAGAGAGCAAAGCTGAATAAGCTGGGGAAGCTGCCCTGGGCCATGGTACTAGTGTATAGCTCCTTCTATTCATTCCTAGGTGGGAATTGAGAAGCAACACATAAGGGAGGCTTCAGGCTTGTGTTTGTGGAGCAGACCATTCTCCTTTTGAATGCACACTTCTCCCCTGGAGTTCTTCTGAGCCCTAGACAAAGGCAGTTGTAGGCTATCCACGACCCCAGGGATGCAGACAGGTTATCCACACTCAGCCCTTTAACCCCAACGCCCGAGTAATAAGGCTTGTGGACCGGGAATGCCGAGAAGCACACACCACCAACTCAACCCAAGATATTTTGTTAATGCACACTTAGCCTGAGTTGGACTTGGCTCTGGAAAATGCCACACTGAGGTGGCAGAAAGCCATTCATCCATCCATCCAATGATTCCTATATTCAAGTCTCAGGCATATCTCATGCTGCCATCCAGGCATCAATTCTTATGCAGATTCACTTAGATCATTCAACTTCTCTACTCCACTGGCCTATTATTAGGGAAACACATCACCTGCCCCACCCAGGTTTTGAATTTCTCTGGTGTTTCTTAGCACTATGCCAGCTAACTACCTATCAGCCTAAGTTACCGAGAGATCCAAAGTGTGCCCCTCCGTTTCACTCAGAATGGGAGAAACTAAAGAGTGTGGTTAAATTTGCTTCTCTGTGCTGAGCAGTAAGCAAAGCCGAGAAAGCTGGTGAAGCTTCCTTGGGCATTGATCCTAGGGTATAACCCCATCCATTCACTCCTAGGTGATTATAGGGAAGCAAAACTTATGGTAAGCTTCAGGTCTCTGTTTGTGGAGTAGACCATTTTCCTTGTGAATGCACACTTCTCCCCTGGAGTTCTTCTCAATCCTAGACAAAGGGAGTTGCAAGCTGTTCCACCAAATCAGGGCAGCACAGAGGTTTCCCCACACTCAGTCCTTTAACCTCAAAGACAGAGAAATAAGGCCCATGCACTGGGAAGGCCGAGAAGCACACACCACTAACTCATCCAAGACAACATTTTGTTAATGTACACTTATCCTGACCTGGCCTTGGCTCGGGCAAATGGCACACACAGTGAGGTGCCTATCGCCATTCATCCATACATCCATTGATTCCTATGGGCAAGTCTCAGGCACATCTCATGCTGCAACCCAGGCCTCACTTCTTAAACAGATTCACTCAGAACATTGATCTTCTCTTCTCCCTGGGGCTATGAGCAAGGAAACACATCACTTGTCCCACCAAAGCTGTGAGTTTCTGTGGGGTTTGCTTAGCACTATGCCAGCTAACCACCTATCACTCTGAGCGACTGAGAGAACCAAAGTGCGCCTGTACGTTTCCCTCAGAATTGGAGAAACTAAAGAGTGCTGTTCGACTTGCTTCTCCATGCTGAGCAGGGAGCAAAGCGTAATAAGCTGTTGTAACTTTCCTGCGCAGCGCTACTAGTGTATAGCCCATTCCATTCACTTCTAGGAGGGAAGTGGGAAGAAATACTTATGGTAGGCTTCAGGCCTCTGTTTGTGGAGCAGACCATTCTCCTTGTGAATGCACACTTCTCCCCTGGATTTCTTCTCAGTCCTAGACAAACAGAGTTGCAAGCCATTCCATTGCACCAGGGCTGCAGAGAGGTTTCCTCGCACTCATTCCTTTAATGGCAAAGACCGACAAATATTCCTGCACCGGGAATGACGAGATGCACACACCACCAACTCATCCCAAGACAATATTTTGTTCATGCACACTTAGCCTGAGCTGGACTTGGCTCAGGCAAATGGCACACATAGTGAGGTGCCACATGCACATTCATCCATCCATCCATTGATTCGTATAGGCAAGTCTGAGGCACAATGCATGCTGCATTCCAGGCCTCAGTTAATACGCAGATTCACTCAGGATATTGAACTTCTCTTCTACCCGGGGCTATCATCAGGGAAACACATCACCTGCCCCACTCAGGCTGTGAGTTTCTGTGGGCTTTTCTTAGCACTATGCCAGCTAACTACCTATCACCCTAAGCGACCAAGATATTCAAAGTGTGACTCTCCAAAATGGAGAGTCTAAAGAGTGCAGTTAGGTTTCCTTCTCCATGTTGAACAGGGAGAAAAACCGAATAAGATGGGGAAGCTTCCCAGGGCAGCACTACCAGCATAGCCCCTTCCATTCATTCCTAGAAGGGAATTGGGAAACAACATTTTTGTTAGGCTTCAGGCCTCTGTTTCTGAAGCAGACCCTTCTCCTTGTGAATGCATGCTTCTCCCTTTGAGTTATTCTCAGTCCTAGACAAAGGGAGTTGTAGGCTGTTCCACCGCACCAGGCCTGCAGACAGGTTTCCTTGCACTCACCCCTTTAACCACAAAGACTGAGAAATAACGCACGTGCCTGGGGAATGCTGAGAAGCACACACCACTAACTCATCCCAAGACAACATTTTGTTAATGCACACTTAGCCCGAGCTGGACTTGGCTCGGACAAATTCCACAAACAGTCAGGTGGCACAATGCCATTCATCCATCCATCCATTGATTCATATGCATGTGGTTTTCTGAGACATTGTCTCACTGTGGAATCAAGGCTAGCCTCAGATTGGCTCAGGAATCTTCCGTCTGCTGGGATGATGGGTGTGAGATGCTGTGCCTGGACTGAAACTTGAAAGTGTACACCAGAATCTAAGAAGTGTGAGGGACTTATGCTCCACATCAATCTGGGTTCCAGAGTCGGTAAGTCTCCACCCCCACACCCCTACCCCGGGTTTCTGTCCTACTGCCCCTCCCAGATTTGTTTGGGAAGATCAGATTGTGTCACTTCTGTGTGCTTTGGACTGCATGGGGATAGAGACGACACTGACCTGGCTTTAGCTGACCCCAGCCTTCTTTCCATGATAGCTTCTGGCCTCCTCTGCCCTCTGGCTGGGGTGGGTGAAGTTGTTTCCATTGATCATGCTCCAGCGATGCCTCCACCTCCCTTGCCACCTGCCATGCGATGGAAGAACCCCAAACGATGTGTACATGCATGTGTGTGGGGGGGGTGGTGGTGGTGGAGGTGGGGCCCGATGGTGTGGTGCTGGCCCAAGAATGATCATGCCATTGAATCTCCTTCTCTCCCTATTCTAGAACTCCATTTGGCTCTTCTCCCTCGACAGGCAGGATGATGGCAGCCCAGGCCTGATGACGTGACCTATTGTTATAGGCAACTGAGTTAGTTAGAAATATTATAGGCAGTCAGACAGGGCTAGGCCCTCAGTGGAGCAGGCACAGAGGATCAGATATCATGTGACCTTGGAAGAGATACACACCTCTTGCTATGGGTCAGATCTCAAGACAGAAGGCAAAACAAATACAACCACACCTTAAGTATAAGCATTAGGAATTAGGGATGGATCACCTTGAGAAGCCAAGAATTACTATCCCAATCCCCTAATCCATAAGAATGCTCACTTACTATGTGACTCAATTCCCCATTTGTCCTTGATTTGGTCAATCTTACCTAAACAATCAATCTTATTGGTTGATCACAGTTTTGTCCCACCTCAAGCCCATCTGCCTTGTGAGTTCTCAGTTTTCCCCATCATGGTTTTGCTCTATAAAAGTCACTAAAAAAGACAGAGTCTCAGGCAACCCACTCGGGCCACCCTTCTGTCCCTCAGACAGAAGCTTTCTTTCTCTCAATAAATATCTTCTGCTTTTACCCCCTGTTGTTCCTAAAATTCGTTCTTCAATTTTTAGAGAACACGAACTCCAGCCAGATGTATAGTACATTGGGAGTTTCAGTCCCCCATATCATTTGGAGGTCTCCACCAAGATCATTTTCCTATATCACTATGGGACCCCAAACCTGAGTTGGGTGATGAGTCTGTTCCAGTAGAAGAGGAAGTGGGCCAAATCTCACTGGACTCTCTTCCCTTTGAACCCAGAATCTCCTTGGCTTGCCCTTCTTCTCTGAGGCAAAAACTGGGAAGTCTTAATGACTGATTGCAAAATGAAGATGCAAATGAACACAGACACGTGGAGTGCGTGAAGTTTCTCTGGCTCAAAGGGGGGGGACGAGGGGTGGGGTGAGTGGGTGTGGTGGGCAGTGGGTGCCCTTCTACCTGAGAAAGTTGTATAAATATAGCCAGGTGGTATGGATCCCCACCACCACCACCACCAGGAGGAGGAAATCCCATGTGGCACCGCAATCTAGGGGATAGAAGCCAGCCCTTCCTGAAAATTATATCTGGAGGGGCAGCAGGGAATGGTAGTGAGGGTTTGGGTGTGGGTGTGTGTGGGTGTGGGTGTGGGTTTGGGTTTGGGTTGTTTGTTTGGTTGGTTTGGTTTGCTTTGCTTTATTGCCTTGCTTGCTTTTTGGAGATGGGACCTGCCTATATAACTCAGGCTGGCCCCCTTGAAATCACTGTGGAGGCCAGTCAGACCTGACCTGGAATTCACCATGACAGATCGTCCTACCTTAGCCCCTCCCCTTGGGTGAGCGTGGTCTGCTGCCATGAGCCTCGGAGCCCAGGCCCACCCCACCCTTTAGTGGAGAGATACGGCCTGCCTGGCCGGAACCTCCGATCCATCCTTACTTATCGAGCCTTCCCGAGTGCCTGATTTGGCTTCTAGGTGTGGGCCACTGTGCCGGGCTACCTCTGATCCCTTGATGCGAGGAGAGCGGCGTACCGAGTGGGCCACCCATGACCCGGGAGGGTGAGGGAGGAGCGAGAGCCCTGTAGGGAGAGCGTCACCAAACGGGAAGGATGGTTTGACTGTGATGCGGGTGAATTGGGATGAGGTACCTCGCCAACTGCTCCCTGACACTGCCGGGATAACAGAGCCGATGGCCTGGCCACTTTTAGCCTGACCCTTGCTGGTGGTATTCTTGAGGTGGTCATCGCTCTCTTATCTTACCCCTATGGAATCACAGCAAGATGGCAAAAGTTTTGGGAGCCGGCATCTCCTTTGTGCTCCCATACTCGTCATACCCTGGAACAACTGGCTGGCCCACGTGTGCCACCACACCCCGCTGAGAAATTCTTTTCAGAGTTCACAAAATATTAAAGAGCTTCATGTTTCCCTTGCCCAAAAGGGAAGAAAAATGGTCCTTAGTGGGCAAAGAGTTGTGTGTTTTCTTTTGCTTTTTTGTTTTTGTTTTCACAGGGAGGGAGAGAGGGCCTTGCCATGTACTCCAGGGCAGCCTTCACAGGTTGTCCTCAAACTAGTGACTGGTGACACTCCTGCCCTTCTTAGCTTCCCTAAGGCTGGAGTGAAGGGCCTGCCTACATGCCACTTCTTTGCTTTGGGCTACATTCCATGCTGAGGGCCACAGGGTGGGGGTGGAGTGGGGCTGGGGCTGGAGTAGGGCCTGGCTGGGGGATGGGCAACACTTCCCCCATACTCTTCTTGCTCAGGCAAGTCCCTTGGTCTCCACCTTGCCCTTGGGCAATGTCTCCCATGACCCTGGCTGGCTGGCTGCAATAATCCTGTTCCATCCCTCTCTCCCCTCTCTGTCTTTGTCTCTGTATGTGTGTGTGTGTGTGTGTGTGTGTGTGTGTGTTGAAGAGCAATGACATATATGCTTAAAGCTGCTAAATCGTATGTGGGTTTTGCCACATGCTAGGTAGGTAGAGGCTTCTTCACTCGGGGACACCCCCACCCTATGTGATAGGATGGGTTTCTTACTACAATAAGGACAACGGGCAGCAATGGAGAGGATGAGGGCAACAGCGGGAGTTGGGCGTGGTGGTGAATGCCTAGAATCCTAGCATAGCACTCGAGGAGAAAACCAAGTCAGAAAGTGTGCAGCTTTGAGCCCAGCCTGCTGGGGCGATTCTTCAGTGCTTTAGGGAGACCCTGTCAGAAGATTCCAAAGATAAAACTAAACAAGGCTGGGGTTGGGGGCACTGGCTTTGTGGAAGCCGAGCCTAGCATACCCTGTGTTTCATCTTCAGCCAGCACTGAATCAAAAAACAGAAAGAAGAAAAACAAGACGGACTGAGAGATGAGGCCTTCCTAGCCCAGCACGCAGCTCAGAACAGATCACATGAAGACAACTGCTGGGAAGGTAGAGCCAATGTCAGGTGGGGCCCCGTGCACCCTCACCTCCTCCCTCCCTCAGTGCATTACCCTGCTCTGCCCTGGCCTTCCCTGGGAAGTGGCCAGCTGGCCCTGACTGAGGGGAAGGAGGAAAGGAAAGAAGGAAGGAGGGAGCCTCAAGCATCTCTGATTCACTGTGCAAAGGCTTTCTTTAAGATCAAGTTGTCGGACTTCCTGCAAGATGGCCACCCAGATAACACTGCGGTAGGGAGATTCCCTGAATGTACCATCCAAACGCTGGAATATAAAATAATATAATAACAGAGAGAAGGAAAAAGGAGGGAGATGGGTCCTCTGGACCCAAGAAGAATCTAAAACGAGAACTGTAGCCCATGGAAAGAGTAAAAAAATAATGAAATGAACAAAGGCAGAGACCAGCAGCACCTCTGACCGGAGTGGAATCCAATTAGCACTGCAACCCAAACTGAGAAGGTGCCTTTGTGGTGCTGGCGATAATCGGTCGAATTCCTACGGCTGCTGCAGCAGGGACGGCAGAGGTGGCGGTCGATTGTGGAGTGAGGTGACCACGAGCAGGTGAGTGAGCAAACCCAGCAACCCCCAGTCCCCCACTCCCCCACCCACGAGGGAGAGCGAGGGACAGGCATCCATCTTGAGACCAGAACTGCACCTAATTAGGCACGGTTCCTGGAAGGTCGTGGTGGAATCTGCGTGGGCGCCCTGGGGGTGATAGGGGAACTTTGGCGGACGGCCAGGTAAGGGTTCACAGGGAGTGGCCCTACCCTCATGCACTGCAGCAGGCATTTGCGGAGTGGAGGCGGGCTGGGGAAACACACAGTGGGCCAACATGAGCTCTCAGCTGAGCCCAGGAAAATGCCAAGATGGAAAGCTAGAGGGCGCTCTCTGAACTCCGATACAAGCAGCACAAACCCAGATGACACAAAGGCAGACAAGGTCGGGAAACCAAAAATTAAACCCTCAGAGGAGATGGCAACTGAAGTGGGGAGACAACTCCATGAAGCTATGAAAGAAATTAAAGTGGCACTGTTAGTCCAACTGAGAATTGAAATGAAATACATAATAGGGGAATCGCTAAGTGCCTCTAAAGGAAACATAGCCAGAAAGGTGGAGAATGGAAAATCAAAGGAAATTGAGAATGAAACAAATAAAGACCTAGAATGCATTAATCAGATTCAGAGAGACTACCAGGATATCAAAGACTCCAATAAAAGTTGGCAAAACTACTTGAAGGAAACTAAGGATAGACTTTCATATCTGAAAGAAAGAATGGAAACTTGGGAGAGAGAAAGGAGACACTTTCTCAAGATAATTAGAAATCTGGAAGTGGCAGTGCAACGGCTGCAAGACAACCCAAGGAAACATAACTTATGAATAAAAGGTGTGAGTGAAAAAGCAGGGGTCAATACAAATCAAATTAAAAGACTATTTACAGAAATAATTTCAGAAAACTTCCCAAGCATGGAAACAGGAAG
>RJWM01027494.1:0-26737 GCA_004363535.1 Dasyprocta punctata
GGAGTATCCAGCTCTCAGCAAATAATTGTCAGCCAGGTCCAACAGGCAAATAACAAATATGTGAGTTTTAAATAGCCCATTAATTGGAAATTCATCAAAAATCATAGTGTAGCCAGTCCATTTCTGTTTATGATAACAAATTTCTTGAGTATCAAGGTGATTGTGATCTCTCAGGATTTCCTGTTACAAATTTAGACCTGAGGATGGTAAATATGACAACATGTTGCCACCTAGTGGACATTTCATAAAACGTCTAGACATCTAGTTAGTGTATTTAGGATCATACATAACATGTAGAACTGGTGAAAACTTAGATGTCATCTTATACAGCTTTCTTGTTTGACAGGATCGCAGTGGCTTTAGACTCATCAACATTTGAACTGTAAAATCAAGACTCAAAATCAGAAGATAAAGCATCTGTTTATGGAATATCTGCTTTGTGCCAACACTGAGTTAAATGCTTTACCTAGATTAACTATATCGATCTTTAGATCATCCCTAATATTATTATAAGCACCTGGCTGTCATAAAGATCGAAAAAGATTAACTAGCTCATGTAGAGCATTACGGGAGCTGTAAAGTGGGGAACCAAGGTTAGAATGCAGGCCTCTTGCCTGTAGGCCCCGGTACTCATTCTCAACTTGCCATATGCAAAACATTGCCACTGGACCTCATTTTATCAAAGATGGTGGGAGGTTGTGTGACTTTGGGTCTCTTATTGTATGCTTACAATATTGCAAGTGATCCTTGGCTTCCAAGAAAACAAGCAACAGATCCCTCAGCAGCACAGCCCCTGACCTGGAATATAGGCAGATGCCTGTGAGGGTCTGAGAGCCCACTCCTCTCTACTCTTGCCTGAAAACGGTAAAACTCACCAGAATTCATATTTGGGTGAGCACTGTTCAAAGATGAAGATCTCATCATTTTGGAAGTAAGTCAGAAGCTGTGCACATTTGGTCTAATCACATCTTTCTGCCTGTTGCCTCTGAGAAAAACTAGAATTTTGTGATAGGGTAGCAGAAGAGAAGAGGTGATTCTGAAAACTCATGAATAAAGAAAGTGTACACAGAATGGGAAGCGAGATTCGAACTTGGGGCAAAGGCAAAAGATGATACTTCACTTCAGCACCTCCCAACAATTGGCTTAAATATTTGTCAATAGTATTTATAGTTATTTTATGATCAGCTGACTTCTTATCTTCTCCTGTACCACTGTCCACCTCTAAAAAATGCAAAGGATATTAAAAGTTCTCTGGAGAGGCTCTCTGGGAGTAACACGGTGCCACTCATTCTATTTATTCAATCAATGTTTGTTGTGTGAATAAAATAAACTTAGGTATGTCTGAAATTAAAACTCTACTGTACTTGACAACAATAAAAGATCTATTATGCTATATAAAAAGTAAATTAAAATTAAACTCCAAGATATGCAATTTGACAGTATGCCTGTCTCAACTTCATTTTTGTTTAGCACTTGAAATACAGAAAAGGTTCTTTGGAGGTTTTTGTAACCTTAGCAGCTGTAAATTGTCCAACACTAAATTTTTTTAAAAAAATCAGAAATAACTGGGTCTATCCTAGGGAGGAACCATAACATAGTGTATGTGAAAGCTTAGTCCAATAAGATGGAGATGGCATTTAAAAGATGAAGCAAAATCATGAATAATTATCACCCTTTTAGAAACACAGAAATCTGAATTTCTGGGTAAACTCTGATGTTCTGAGAAGAAAATTTTAGTTCTGCCACTGAATCCAGAAAGATACTAGATTGCTAGCTATAGATTCCAGTGTTATTCAGTACAAGGTATGTCTATTTGAATATCAAGCAGACGTCTCAACCATAACCTTCCAATGAGAACTGCTAGACATTCTTCTAAACCCTGCACTTTCCAGTTTTCTTATCATAGGTAAGGACAACTTGTTCATCTAGTTGTCATCTCTGAAGCCTTAAGTGACCTTGGCTTTTCTCCTCTCTCTTTCTTATGCTGCACATCCTACTCATCAATTAACAAATCCCTTTGACTGTTCTTTTAACATATACCAAAAATCCACTCCCTTCTCACAGCGTGTAGCAAGCCACTGTATGTCACCTGGATTTCTCCATTATACCCCATCCTCAGACAGCAACCAGCCAGTCATATTATGGCCACCTTCTTATTCAGAACCCCGCAAGAGATCCCACTTTCTCTCCAAGTACAAAGCAAAGTTCTCAAGATGGCATTCAAGGCGTGAAAGGGTTTTGTACCCACTCATATCTCTGGTTTTATTTCTGTTGAATCGTTTGAGGCCTAAACAGAACCTCCCACCTCCTTTTAGCAGCAAGTACAGTATGTATTCAAGGACTTTTGTATTCTCCTATTGCCCGAGAAATTCTTGAACCTTATCTATCCATAAGAGGTCAGCCATGCTTTCAAATAATAGAGGGAGGACAGAGGAGGCTGAGGAATACAAAGTCTGACGGATCCCACAGCACTGGTAAATCGGAGCTGACCACAAGAATGATAGCTGAACACCAGCCCCACTTTCCACGGCTACAGCAAAGCCCTTCATATCAGTTATCACCACAACGGTGCTGCCTAACACGCAGCCTCGGAACCTGAGTAACGCAAAACAATGAGCACTTTTGGTCACGCCTATGTACAGGGTCAGTGGAGAAGGGCTGGGCCCTGCTGATCTTGGCTAGGTTTACTCACTTATTTGGGGTTTTATATTTAGTTTGCCCTTGGCTGGGATTTAGTAACATTGGAACTAATTAAGGAAAAATAAATTCAAAGAATAAAGACATAAAATGTGTATTTTAAAAAGTATCCTTTCATGCCTAGCTCTGTGCTGGAAGCTGAAGAAATGATATAAGCACAATTGTCACTGGACTACACATTTCTGAAAATCTGAGTAGTAGGTTCCCAATTGTAATCAAAGAAGGATTTAAAAGACCACGAAGGTTTTTGTGGGTGACAGCGAGCAGGGAGGGAGCGCCATGAAGGCCTCGGGCACCCTCCGGGACACCAGGTGTGGGGCGCCGCCTGCCCACCCCGAAGCGCCGTGCACCGCGTCTCTCCCGCGTGCGGATCTTCGTGCCCAACCATGCGGTCGCCAAGTGCAGATTCTGGTACTTCGCATCCCAGCTGAAGACGATGAAGAAGCCTTCTGGAGAGATCGTCTCCCGTGGGCAGGTGTTTGAGAAGTCCCCGCTGCGAACGAAGAACTTGGGCATCTGGCTGCGCTGTGACTCCCGCAGCGACACCCACAACCGGGAGTACCGCGACCTGACCACGACCAGAGCCGTCACCCAGCGCTACCAGGACGTGGACGCCTGCTGCACCCGGATCATGAAGGTGGAGGAGATCGCGGCCAGCAGCTGCCGCCGGCCGACTGTCAAGCTGTTCCACGACTCCAAGATCACGTTCCAGCTGTCCTACTGGGTCCCCTGCGTCGCCAGCACAAGTCCTGCTTCACCATCAAGAGGCCCAACACCTTCTTCTAGGGACAGCCGCAGCTGTGCCAGTAAACTCAGTGCCGCGTTGCTCCTGCAAATAAATAAATGAATAAGTAATAAAAGACCACTAAGAAGGTGGTAAAGCATTTGGCTGGACATGGGCAAGACAAATTAAAGCAACCAAAAACTCCTGTGTTCATATCCAGACAGTCAACTCCCAACCTACACACATATCGTTTTATGGTTTGTATGTACTATGCAATCATCTACCATCACCACTCTCTAACTCTAGTCTCAGATTTCTCTTTAAATAACTTTTCATTTATAACCTGCCCTTATCATGCCATTTAAATTTATCTTCATTCCACAAAAAGAGTTTGGGAAAGGTCGGGTCATAAAGATGGTTGACTCTTGCATTAAACCACAGAATCGATGGATCTCGATGCTGACAAAGCAGTGGCCTGACTCTCAAAGAACGCCCAATGTCATTGGACTAGCATGCATGTGCCCACAGTAAGCAGGGTAAGATTGAGTGGATTTGGAGGCAGATCTAGTGGTGTAGACAAGCAGCCCTAGGGAGGAAAAGTACAACTGCTAAGAAGACACAGTCCCTGCCCTGAAAATTAGCCACTGCCCCAGCGGATTTTGGAATTACAGCGCTAATAAATCATGTTTAAGATTAAATTAAAACCACCCCTTTTCCATGGAGCCTTGACATGTTTCTCCAACCTCAGGAGCTACTCTGCTCTGAAATCTTAGAACACTCAGAATCTGTACCATGTCATTGAACAACTAATTGTTTTTTTCCTATTAATGCTTGCTGATTTTTTTTCAGGATGGTTAGTCTTTTACTCCTACCAGATTGCAAGCTCACTAAGGCCTAGGAACATACGAGTCTGTATAGAATTAAATGAGACCTTCGAGATCATTCTGTACAATCATTTCATTTCTACTGCTAAGGAATTGGAAGACTAACAATTGGTGACTTGTCCAAGTTTGTATAGCCATGTCATGTTTAGAAAACTCCTTATAATTCTGTTTTCATCTCCTCTCTGTTGATGAGGAAAAGAAGTTAGGTGTGGCTTTTCCAGTAACTTTACTGTAATATATTGTTTAAGTTTTTCTCACCTTGAGAGGAATGTGTAATAAGAGACACAACTCTATAGTTATAGTCCTTTTGTTTGTTTGTTTTTTGCTTTTTGTTTTTGTTTTGAGACTGTGAATCAGTTATCTTTCTGTTCTGGCCAGCAAGACTTGCATATAGAAGTTGTGAGACTACACACTGATTAAATTCTCTCTCACAATGCAGCTTCAGACAGGTACAAATTGATAGTTTTAAGATAAGCTTTAACCATGAGTCAGAGGAAATAACTAAAATCTGACCTGAGTTTGGCAGATCAAAGAAATGGGAGTATTACATGAAGTTAAGTCTGGGTTAATAGGTGAGAATGATATGCTTTCTCTGTAGACACCCAGAAGGAATCTCTGAGAGATTCTTTCTTGCTTTGGGAGCCTTGAATGATCTACCAAGGCTTTACCACCACCAGACAAATTCATTCTTGAGCTGGGATTGCCTGGGCTTTGATAGTTGTCAGCTCTGATGGCAGAAACGAGATGAGTAAAAAGGTCTGTACATTTGCCTTTTTCTCCACTGTGACCAATAGACAGCCCATTTTAATATTTTTATTTGAGAAAAACCACTTAAATAGTTTGAGAAAAATGACCAAATTAGACAGAATTTTAAAATAGTTCTTTAACCTCCTGTCTCTGTAAAAATCATTCATGAAAAGAAATAGTCATTCCTTGCATAAAACTGAACTGTTCAGTTCGTTTTGTCTCCAAAGGAATGAAGAAGTCTGCAATGCTGATTCTTTTCCCTTTTTAATATTTTAACAGCTGTGTGGAGTTTTAACTAGCCATAAACTGGAACTATTTAATGTATATAATTTGCTGTGGTAAGTTTTGACACATGAATACACATGCGAACAGCAAAGTTTCCCTGAACCTCTTTGTAATTTCTCCTACCACTCCTGCTATGCCGACCCCAGGCAGCCATGGATCTGTTTTCCATCACAAACATAGTTCACATGTTTTAGAATTTTACATAAATAGAATCACACAATATATGCTCTTGTGTGTCACTGTTTCCACTCGGCATAATCCATTTTAAAATTCTCATCATGTCATTTATTCTTTTTGGTACAAAATAGTATTCCATTGTATCAATATGCTCCATTTTTATATCCATTCCCCTGTTGATGGAGAGTTGGGTTGTTTCCCTTATTTGCATATGACAACTAAAACTGCAGTGTACATTCATATACAGGTCTTTATATGGATATATAGTCTTTATGTACTTTAATTTCTCTCAGGTATATGCCTAAGAGTGGAAAGGCTGAGTCACACAACAGAAATAGGTGTTAACTTACAATGATACTGCCAAATTGTATTTGCAGAATAGTTATACCGGTTTACATGCTCACCAGCAGTGTAGCTCCAATTCCTCCTCAAGCTAACCGACACTTGGTACAGTGTGAGATCTTCTGTTTTAGCCATTCTATTAGGTATACACAGATCGCATGACACTTCTAATTTGCATTTCTCTATTGAGTAATGGTGTTGTATGTTCTGTCATGAGTTTTTTTGCCATTCATATTTCTTTTTTCAGTAAAAATCTGTTTAAAACTTTTGCCCATTTTAAGTAAATCATTTTCTCATAACTAAGTTTTGAAAGTTCTTTATATATTCTAGATACAAGTCCTTTATCAAATACAGTATGTGGAATATTTTCTCAGTCTGTAGCTTGGTTTTCATTCTCTTTACAGTGTCTTTCCAAGAGCAGGAATTTTAAAGTTTTGATGAAATACAGTTTATAAATTTGCTTCTTTATGGGTCATAATTTTGATTGTATGTCTAAAATACTCTTGTCCATCCCAAGATCACAAATGTTTCCTCCTATCATTTCCCCCTCTCTCTAAAAGTTATTTTATATTTAGATCCCTGATTAACTTATAATTAATTTTGGTATATGGTATGTATATAGATCAACCTATTTTTGCATGTGATTAGACAATTTTTCCAGCATCATTTACTGCAAAGACTATCTTTTATCAATGAATTGCTTTTGCATTTTTGTTGAAAATCAGTTGCCTATGTTATATATGTACATCAGCTTCTGGATTCTCTATTTCAGTCAAATGTTAGATCAGTGTATCTGTAAGCAGAAACACCCTTTTTGATTACTGATGCTTCATATCTTGAAATTAGGTGGTATTAGTCTTTGAAATTTGTTCTTCATCAAAATTGTTTTGAGTATTCTAGAGCCTTTATATTTTCATACAGATTTCCAAATAAGTTTTTTCAGTTCTTATTATAGTGCTTGGATGGGCCTGGTGATGCATGCCTATAATCCCCGCACTGGGAAGGCTAAGGCAGTAGGATTACTGTGAGTTCCAGACTACATAGCTAGAACTTCAAAAAAAAAAAAAAAAAAAGGCCTGTTGGAATTTTCATTGAGATTGTATTAAATCTATAGATTAAATCGAGATAGATTGACAAAATTATCTTCCCATCAATGAACATACCTTTTCTATTTATTTAAATCTTTAATTTCTCATATTAATTTTATAGTAATATTTTGATTTCAATTTCTGATAATTCACTGATAGTGTATCATAATGTAGGTAACTTTCATATTGAAATATTATACTGCCACCTTACAAAACTCTCAAAAAACATGAGTTATAGAGTACATTACTTTGTATATTTCACAATAATTTCTACATAAATGATCATGTTGTCTCCAAATGAGGGCACTTTTCTTTATGTCTTTCAAATATACGTATCTTTTATTTCATTTGTTCTTCTAATACGCTGGCTAGAACCTTCAGTACAATGTGGCTTTTTCTTGATCTTAGGTGGAAAGCATCTAGTGAAGTTTTTCTTCATTAAATACAAAGTTAGTGATGATGTTACATAGATGCCCTTTATTGACCTATGAATCATGAATTTTTTTTTTCTGTCTGACTGATGGGAGCAGACATAATTCCTGACTCTATCTGAACTCAGGGCCATATTTTATGAAAAATCTATAGTTCAATATTGGATTAAGGAAGCTTTCTTCTACTCCTGGGTTACTGAGAGTTTTTATCATGCATGAATTTTATCTGATGATTTTTCTATCTGTTTTGATGTTATCGTGTGGTTTTCCTGGTTAGTGTAATTGTATAGTGGATTGCACTGGTTTTTATTTTTTCTCTAAAATGAATGAGATGCCATTATAGGGATAGGTTCGGCAGGCAGCAGTGGTGGTACTGGTGAGTGATGTGTGGCCAAGATATAGGAGAAGGTTGGGTCCTCAGATGCCATGAAGTTGTCATTTTGTCCATCAGTAGTGATATATTCACCCAGTAAGTGACAGGCGATGCCTTTGCCCTCCACCTTGCAGCTAGGTTGTGGATTCTCCTGCTTATAACATTATCACGAGGGCAAAGGCAATTAATGAGAGCCGCTTCGTCTAAATCCAATAGTTCTATGAGTATGAATTTCATTTCATTTTTGTAAGATTTTTTTTAAGTTTACTGTTTTCTCGGTGAAACAAAGAGAATCTGAATCTGATATACAAACACCTAGCCCGTGTCAGTATTGAAGTTTCGAGATCCTGTTTCTTCTGAATAAACTTACCCATTGCTTTTGTTTGTTTGTTTTTTTGTTTGGAGGGGTATGAAACTGATGTGGAGAAATGTGTTTCCTTTAGAAGTTGTAGGGTGTTAACACAATATTGTCAATAGATATTATTTATGCCCATGTCTCTCCTTCTACTGTACCCCACTTGCTATTCTTTTTGTCCCCCACAAAAAGCCACCGAATGGTGAGAGAAGTGGTCATGGTATGGTAGTGGAATTCAGAATGAATTTCCCCATATAACTGGGGTCTCCATGATATTAAAATATTGCTTTAGGTGCTTTATACTGATGTATTACAGTTTACATTTTTTAATTCTGTTTTGCCTGGAATCTACTATGTCCTATTACCATGTGTCTTGGGGAAATGTATAGTACACTTCAAATAACTAAATGATAAAAGGATTTGTAGAATTTAATTCACTTGTAAGTTTGGGACAGTCTGAATATTGTATTCACACATAATATTAATATATAGGTATCCTATAGAATATATTTAACAATATGTGGAAGCATTTGAAATGGCAATGAAGAAAATAAACTCGGTTTCTTGTGCAGCAAAATGAAACTTGTAAGGAAAAAAACTGCAGATTGCTACTGAACTCTCTGAGACAGCTAAAGTTGAAATTGATTCTGGCAAGGCCATTACGGGGGTAATTGTCCAAGAGAATGTTTTCTTACACAGGAAATTAGAGACAGGGAAAACATTATTAAAAGTAAAAATCTGTAGATTTTTGAGTCTGCCAGAATGTGTAGCAGCTATTGCATCCCCTTATGGGATTAACACCTAAATTGAATTTTAGTTAGAGTTTAAGCTGAATCTCAAGTTAAAAAACCTTCAAGGAGAGAGAAAAAAAGGGAGCGATTCAAGATGTTGTTTGATACCATGAAAGCAACCCCCTCTCCAATTACATTTTTAAGAAGTTACACAAAAAGGTAAAGCAAGGGGTTTTGTTGCTTATATTAAATGAAAGATCAAAATGTTTTGATTGGTACTTTTGAAAAATCTGGTCATGGTTCTGCACCAAAATTCACCATATGTACGTGATTCTAGAAGTTAGATATGACAAGATATGAAAAATATCTGTCACTAAATCTTTTGATTAAACTCTGCAGCAAAATGCAAAATTGATTCACTAATTAGGGAACATGAGTGTGTGTCTGTGTCTGTGTTTGCTGTGTGTGTCCTACTATGAGTGTGTGTACTTTGAAGGAAGGGAGTGGTGGTATAAAAATGTTAATTTGACAAAAAAAGTCCTTGAATATCTGAACTACAGTGATTGTTCACTTCAATTAATTTTGATAAGTTATCAACTATACCTATAGTAATTTAGATTTTCTTTTTTAAAATGCAGCTTTATTGACACTACAGCTTATTACCTCTCTGCATTAATTTAAGGGAATAATGATTATACTCTGTCATGTAGCTAGACATTTTTGTACAAGACATGATCTACATTCATTAACAACTCATTTATTTATCATTATAAATTTTGCATAAGTGAATTTTCCAGATAAGCAAATTAAATCTATGAAATTTTTGTTTCAACCATTTTAATGGAAAAGACTCAAATTTCCTCATTTCTTTAAGAACCTGTTCTGATGATGATTCCAAGATTCTAGATAATTATGAGATGGAAATCCTGGTTTCCTGTGGGCAGAAATTAGAATACGATGTGCAATTTAAATGATGTGTAATAAAATGATACTTTTGTGTAACATCAAAAGATCAAAATGGTCAATCTATAATGTTAAATGGCAAAAGAAAGGTGTAAAGGTATATTAATGTCACCTCAATAATTATATATAGAGCATGCACAGAAAAATATGAGCCACATTAAATTAAATTATGAACAAGAGTTCTTTCTTGTGGAGAATTAAAAAGTTTGTGTAAAATACTTTTTCTCAAATTTTTTTTATTTTTCAGATTTTCCACAATATATTGTTTAATATAATTAGGGTTTTTTCCCAGGGTTGTTAGACTTTAAAATTATATGATAGATATCCTGTGTATCTCTTATTACACAGTGCTTGGTACATATCAAGCAATGAATAAATGTTTTTGCATGAATAATACATGATCAGAGAACATTCATTCATTTATTCATTTTTGCATAAAACATTCCCTCAAAAATTCCAAAAGCATTTCCATAAACATGCTGTCTGTGAATTTAAGAGAAAACTTTCTTATAGATTTCTTGTACAGACTACAATTTTTCTTAAAGATAAACTCAATATCAGGAGACAAAGGGGCCCACTAGATTTAATATGGATACCTTCATTTTGTAGTTATACTCTACAAAGAAAAGTAAAGAGTATATTATTTACTGCTGCTATCCAGAGAAAATCCTTGAGGATATACAACTGCAGCCCCAAATTTCTGCCAAAAGATAGTTGTGTGCCTTGATAACTACATTAATCATGTGAATGAAAAACTATCTAGCTAATTTAAAGTTCCATAGAATGAAGTGTATTTTCTACTATGTTGTCTACTACTTTTCCTTCAATTCTTCGTGAGTAATCAAAAGGCAGCAAGAAAAGAAAAAAGAAAGTTACCTTGGCTGAAATGCTTTGTAGTGCTTTCTGAGGTAGTCCTACCTAACCTTTGAGCTCATGGAGGACTGGTGACCAATGATGGCAGTGTTGTCACTTCTTTGGCTGTAGCTAGAACAAACTCAGGGACAATTTGGACACTGTGTCATGGCCGCATCTTGAGCCACATGTTCTGGTACATGGAGGCAGAACTGAGCTGTGGTTTCTGGGTCGGCTCTGGAGGTTCACCACATGGATTCATTTAACTGCATTCTTGAACAAAATGCTTAAATACTCTGTGGCACAGTTTCCTCATCTGTAAAATATGCTAACCTTAGGATTTACCTGGGTTAGGCCTTTGAGCAGATTAAATGAGATAAATTATGTACCATGCTTAATACAGTTGCTAGATCATTTGAAAGTTAAAGAAATATAATTATTGGTATTAGCCTTTCCTTATGATTAATCATTAACAGAACTCTGAATGTAAATATTTATAAATTCTTAATGGGCCAAAAACGTTAGCAGAGAACGCCAAGTCTGTCCTGGCAGCTTATGGTTCAGAGCAGGGGTCCTCAAACTATACTCTCTATAGCCAATAGGCAAATCCAGTCTGCTGCCTCTTTATGTGAATAGGATGTTTTGAGGACATAGATCACCCATTAATTTTCATAGTCACTGTGCTACTTTTTGCTATAATACAAGCATTGGGCAGTTTCAACTAAAACTATATGGCAAGTAAAGCCTAAAACCATTTACTATCTGGTCCTCTTCAGAAATATGTCACCCTCTTGTGCAGATCATAAAGAAAATAAAAGGAATGAAGGAAGCACATGTGGGAGCTAAAAGAAGTGCCATACTTAGAGAGATTCACAATTAGCTGGAAAAAAAAGTAGTAGTAACCTCTATAGGATCAGGTGATTACATAAACAAAGAAAACCTCAAGGAAAAAAGAGCAGGTGGCTTAATTGAGGACAAGGAGAGAAATCACATTGAAAGGAAAGAGGAAATATGAAAGCAAGTAAACATACAGTTTCTTATTATCAATCAATAAAACCTGAAATGCCATCTTTGTTCTATATGTGTCTGTGACCCAAGGTGGCAACAAAATCCTTGCAGAAATACAAATCACTGATCTTGTGGGCGGTTCTTAAAAATGTGTGTGTATGCACATATCAAGAATTTTGATGCTAAATACATGGTGACTAAGACAGAGAAAACAGAACCTGATAAGTGAGAAAAAAATTGGTTTTCTAATTAGCTAAAAGTACATGAAAAATTCTTGGGAAATATAGGAAGGTATGCAAGAGCACCCAGGAAAGTGAGAAACTTAGTGAGTAGACGATGGTCTGAATTAAGTAGTACAGTCTTAGGAAGATCAAGCTCTCTATGTGTTCCCAGTGCAGAACATCACATAATCAGGCCATAACTACTCCCCTAAGGAAGAAATCACTGACGTCATGGGATAAAGTTACAAAAGCTACAAAACCCCATCGCTTCCTCCTGCTGAAGGTTGGATACCCATGCTATGCAGGTACCAAATGCTAGCATAAACATACAGAATTCATTTGAGTCTGTGAAGTTTAAGTCTATAAAACCACATTAGTTATAATCAATGTGAACTCTCCATCCTCAAATGTAGGAAAACTTCTTTCATGACTCAGCTGGAGACAACTGAATAAGGGCCAGGCTGTTCAGTGACCTGGTATTCCGAAAAGGGTTTCTAAGATCCCCAAATTCCTCATTCAGCTAACCACATGACCCAAACTTAAAGCAGAGTAACACGTGAAGCCTCACATTTAGATGTCCTTTGGTTGCTTCCGCATCACCCCAATTTCCCACAGAATGATCACCTTTCCCCTTCCTTTGCACTATGTAGACTGCCTCTTTATCAGTCTTTGGCAAAAGACTGAGTACAGCAGGAAACAACTTACACATTAAACTAAGATAATGGAATCAAAACAGACATATTACCAGTTACTGTCTCCAGGGAAGAAAATTCTTACCATGTACTATGCTCCAATTTTGGAACCAGTGGATACCTGCTGAGACATTAAGTTCATTAGATTTATCCTGCACTGACACTTTGAATTGTGCGATTTCTTCATTGATGCTGCTTTCATGGTTCCATCATCATTACAATGCACTTGGGAGAGAGACTTGGGAGCGGTATATGGCAGCTCTGCTCTGCCACACATATGGTTAGATACATCAAAAGCAGTGAGGGATGCAAGGTTGAAATTAACTCAGTTTAGACTAGCGCATTATTTCTATTGGACTCGGAGCGAGATGCATGAACTAAGGATTCCTGAAGCATTTTGTGATTTCTTTTCAAACTGGAGGAAGATACTAATGACGCACCTATTATTAAATTCTGGATATTTTAATAGTTTTCAAAATGTAAGTTTAAATACGTAAGTTTAAAAAAAGACTGGAAAAAAGCAAATTCACTAAAAGGTTAAGATTTGTTTTCTTTGGGTAGTGAGAATATAATTTTCCTCTGCTTTTCAAAGTTTTTCTAAAAGGCCTATGTATTCTTTCATAGTGGAGAAAATATGTGATAGATGTGTTACATTAGTTTATCTAATTTCTTCTAGCATATTTGGAAAAAAAGAAAGAAAGAGAAAATTAGCTTATTTCCTGATATGACAGATGGATGTCTGGGAACTACATTTTAAAAATGATTTTAATAAATGAGAGTAGGCAAAATAATAACATTTTTCTGGCATTTAAAGCTAATATAAATGAGTAAAAAAGGCACAGTCCTACCTTAATGAAATATTTCTGCCAAAAAATCATTCATTTTTATTTTCATGTGGATAAATAAATGTTATCCCCCACAACTCCCACCATTAGTTCTACTTCTGTATTCTTCCTGCCACTTTTACCTTTCTCTTTTCCTTTCTTCGCATTTCTGCCTTTATTATTCAGATTTAACAACAAATACAATTGTTCAACTACATTAAAATAAAGATGTTTGTCTTTTGAGGTAACAGTCTTTGCCATTTTGTATATTTATTTCTCATCTTGCTTCCTACTCATAAGTTATATTTGTGAATTATTCTATATTGTTCATTAAAATTAGGTAGACATTATTCTAATTCTACAAACAGGTAGTAACTATGACATATTTCCCATTAATGAGAACTTTTTGATATTACAATTTAACATTTAGAGACACATTTCTCAGTGTATATATGCTAAGATGTGTATTTTAGGCCATTATAAGCACCATAAGTACAAAAATTGCAGTGTCTAAAACAATTTGTATGTTTGCATTTGCAATTTTCTTGGCCTATTATAAACAAATGCACATTTTATAGGGCACATTTAAATGCATTATTTTCATGCTTTAAAATGTACTCTTTTTACAGAAAGACATTAAAAGAAATGTTAATGTAGCCATCTTACTAATTTCACAGGAGCAAAGGGTGAATCGCTTGATGAAGATTGGAAATTCAAATAAAAGATCCCGTGTTGAAAAGATACATAATCTTATATTTTTGATTCAGTGGTGAACCCATCAGCCTGGGCATGACACTGTATAGAGTAAATACAACCAAATAAAAAAGACAGTCTACAATTCAAAGTCCCACATACTTCCAAGTCAGAGAGATACCTGTTCCATGATGTCCATTTCTATGACTTACACCAAACATACCAACTGGGGTATGTTTCTCAGTGGCAGTTTCTTCACCTGGCAATGGGTATGAAATAACTAGTGCTCATAATGTGTGAAACAGTGCACACAAAGCACCCACGTAACGAGACCTATGTAGTATACTGCTCATCAAAAGGCACCTATCGCACTTGTGATTTTGTTGTTGGCTCCATAGGTTCATGACCCATCATTTATCCCACAAAGCAGAGTCCATCTCTTCCTAGACTCATCCTATGGCAAATCCATGATGCCATTTCCTTTGATTTTCCTGGGCTATCTCCATTCCAACAACACACATTTGATAAAGCCCCCAGGCTGTGCACAGTGCCCAGACAGACTCCTTGGGCACAAATAGATTGAGGGGGACAAAATAAACATAATATGGCATTTTGAAACTAACAATCTTAATGGCAGAATTCTTCAGCACACACTGGGCTTTGACTCCTATCGTCCACTTTTCGCCTTGCCTCAAATTCACCAATTTGCCCTGCGTTGGGGATGCTTAATCAGCTTACAAAAAAATCTGCTTGGCACTGACAATCAGTAAAATATTAGTACTTTGATATTTTTAATATTAGCTTCCTGGAAATAGTGGGATTCAACCACATTATAATTGTATTGGTTCACCTTATCCCAACTGACTTCCTTCCCTCCTGTGAATTTACCACTCGTGGAATCTGAGACTCCTGCATTAATCAGGTAAACAGAAGGTCCCAGGCTAAAGCACACCTCATGTAGACCTGCTGCATCCAGAGCTCCACCATGAACTACTGTGCCCTTTGGAAGCTACCTGTGATGGGACCTTGACTGGTTTTCTTGTTCAAGGGCCCAGTGTTCTCTCCAAGAATGGAGTTGTTGCTTATTTTTTATGCCAGTGATCTGGGGATGGAAACCTGTTCTGAGTCTTTTGATTTACTTTCTAAACTCTCACCCTGAGCAGGAACCTAAGATTTCCTGATTCCTGGGACAGCTGTTATACATAAGACAACTGCCTTGAGCTTCATCTATTCTTTACCATTCTACTCTTCAGGTACCGAATTGACCTTGCAGGTCACATCTCTTTTGTTACCTGTATCCAGGTGTCACCCCAAACACCACAACCCAATCCCCAATAGTGTGCCCACTTCTCTTGAATCAGTATTATCAGTTGGCCTCTTCCTGGTGTCTACTGGCTTCTTGACTCCTTCTCTAACTTGAAAATTTCAAGAGTGCGATAGTGGTTATGGATTTTAGGCCCCGGAGTGTGGCAGTTGAAGAACAACTAGAAGTCTTGTGGCATTAATTCTAAAGGCTTCAAATTGTATGGAATTTTTTCCCCTCCATTAATTTTGTTCTGAATCTGTAAATGCCATCTGGGATTCTTTAAAAGTTTTCTCAATCAGTGTTTGTGGTTTGAAAAATACTCCAACTTGCCTCATTGTTGGCTGGTGAGAGAATTGATGCTCTGTTCTTTGTTCCGCTAGGCACCACCTGAAAAGCACTTCTCTGTTTACGAATGCACAGAAAGCATTATTTTTAACAGATGAAAGGAGTGAGAAGGTAGCCTTGACACAGACCCAGATAAAACAGAAACAGAATAATATTAAGACTGCTGGAGTTGGAGTGTCCCGGGAAATGTTTGTGCTCATTCAATACAAATTTTACACACACACACACATACACACACACACACACACACACACACATGCACACTGTATCCATACACATATATCTGCCTGGATTTGTAAGCGGGTTGTCTCCACCTTCCCACAGGAAAGGAAGCTGGGGCCTCAGCAGGGGTAAATGAGCTTCCTGCAGGTTTAAGAAGCTGTTCCCTGATCCAAACTGGGGTGCTTCAACAGTTTCGATAATGAAATGAAATGAATTTTCGACTGCTATAGAAATGCTGCTCAGCCGACCCAGACAGATACCTCCATTGGTACTTATAGACAAGATGAGTTTATTACAGATGTGCCAGCTCCTAAAAGTCTTCCTCCCATTTTATTTTAAGCAACTCTGTCTCTGAGTGGGTCCTTCACAAGGTTATCCTCACCTGAGCTGCAGGAGGAATGTCCAACCTGCCTCCTACCTTCCCATGTTTCAGCCTGACCATCCTACTAGAGGGGTGCAGCTGAAGTGAGGCTCACATGGGTGAGCACCAGTCGGGGAGCTCCGCTGCATACACAAATATACACACCCCCATGCCTGAACTATGGTGAGAATTTCCTGACTAGAGAGATTTATTTACTTTCCTATTTACATTTGTGAGCCTTTCCTGAGATTTGAACACAGAAGAAAATTAAATTTCTATGAATAAATGTGACTGTAAGAAAGCTAAATAACAAATTGAGAACAAAGATTTGCAGAAAATGACAAAGATTTATTATTTTTTTTACAGAAAGAAAACTTACCAGCCCCTGAGAAATAAAGAAAATCCTCCATTCCTGTATCTCTCCAAGCAATACAAAGAGCAAGATCCAACAATTCACAAAAGATAGTATGCGATTTGTCAATAAGCACATAAAAATTAAATCTCCACTAATCAAAATTATATTTTTACAAATCTTTATTTAAGATGAAATAAAATATTTAGTGTTTGTAGGTTTAAGAGCATGATGGCATGTTTCTGACAGGTCAAGCAAAACTATAAATTGATTTTACTGTTTTATAAGTCAACTTATTTCATCTACAAATCCATTCATCTAATTTGTAAGAAAATTTTAATAATATGAAAAAGTATTGACTTTACTATATTAGTCATTCTAGACTTCAAACATGTAACATACATACTTTATAAAGTATATAATTGAATAAGAAAAAATTAAATCTCATGACTCAAAATTTGAGTGACAATTAAAAAGTTGTAGATTATAGGTGGCTTTCTTTTTTTTTTCTTTCCTGTATTTTTTTCACCTTCTAAAGTGATCACCACAAAAAACATAGGAAACACTATATCCCTGTGTTTAAAAATGTGCTTACCTACTATAGCTTCCTTGATGAGAAGTTTTAATGCCTAATCGTCTAAACATTTTCAACTTCTCCTATATTTAACCAGAGCATGGGCAAGGATTTTCTGGCTGTGGCAAGTCAAGTCTCTGTGTATGAGTTATGGAGCATGACAGTCACACATGACCTGTCAGCCTCATCGCTCCATAATTACGTGTAGGGCTGTAAATCCTAGTTCTCAGTTTTCCCTGGTATATGTTTCTGTTTAAAAAGAAACCAGCAGCACATTTCATTATGCAAGGTGTCATCAATCTACATTTTTAGAAAATGTACTAGATTTTGAAATACGGATTTTGTTTTAGTGCTGAAGTCCTAGGTATGGTGAAATCATAGGCATAGGCTGAGAACGTTGTCTATCCTGCAATGTCCAGTATAAGTTTGAGGAATGTACCTGGCCCAGATGAGATGGCCCAGCAAGACACATTCTAACTAATGCAGAAAGCTCCTGTGATTATGAGGATAAATGGACAGGGAGCCCACTGTTTTCAGAAGGCTTGTTATGACCTTCACTCACCCAGCCTGTGTCACTCACACAGGTGACCACTGGTGCAGATAAGGGGACCAGTTTACTGTATGTTACTGATTTTGGAGAAAGTATTCATCTTTTATTACGCATCTTTGCTGAAATGAAGTTCTGTGTCTCTTTGCAACTAAACTAATTGTTTCACTTACTCAAGTAGGTATCCGACCTGCTTTTGATGTCAGTATAAATCTCTGATTTTCATTGGTCAGCATGAGGGCCACTCCGTTTTGTGTGTGTTTCATATGTATATCCGTATGTGTATATATATTGTTGGATAGTTTATAAAAACTTGTGCTAATTCTACATCAGTCTCCTAGCTGATAACAGTTCTAGTATATAAAAAACAGGAAACTAAGTCTTACCAAATGTTAAATAACTGCCCATGATCACACAACTAGAAAAGGCTAAATGGTAGAACCAGTTCTTAGCCACGGCTCTAACTTTGACTAGCTATCGGATGTTAATAGCACTACCTAACCTCTCTGTGTCTCTTCCTCTCTCTTGTTCCATGGCCTGTCTTTCTCCAGAAAGCTACTCAAATTACTTACATGGTAATATTTGACAAGAGTCAAAGGCAGTAGCTGCCTGATTTCTTATAATCTCTGCTCACACTGAGGACCTGTCACTTCAGCCTTATTGTAGCCCAAAGCAATAGACAATTACAAGAATTTCCCATTTACCAGTTCCACAGTGCAGGTAACTATCAGGTTTACCCTTTCTAAACTCTTCAGAAACACCTATCTTAACTTGCAGGCCTTTCCTTTCACATTTAAAGATAAGAATCATGTCCACTCACTGCTGAAACCAGTGACACATGCACTTCGTAGAAACGATCATGTAAAGGTATATTTTAAGAGAGACTTAAGAAAATTTCAGCTTTTGTCATTGAAAGCAGGATTTTTTTTTCAGTTTACCTTGGGAAAATAGTCTTGAAATCTAGACTTGTGTAAATAGCTAAGTATTTTTTTATTATTATTTTTTAATTCTACTAGCTGCCATTAACCAAAAGGAGGCCTGGTGATCCAAAAAATACAGTATTTTACTGTAAGCACAAGAAGGAGGAAGGGTCATGGGGAAAGGTTTAGGTATTAGAAAAGGGAAAACACCAGTAAGTGAAAGGGATATTTAAAACAGGAAATGCTGAGCAGAGGCTTTCAAATTAGATCTTAAGCATTTTGATAGATAACCAAGATTTTAAGCATTTTGATAGATAACCAAGACACCTAAGTGATTAAGAATTAGATGTGCTTGCAGAAAACCCAGAGTTTCCTTGTACATAGTGGGATGACTTGGAAATATTTCAAGTAAGACAGTGGGCCAGCAGAAGTCTGGGTCAGGACGAGAAGTTTTTGAATGAAGGAATTTGGCAATTGAAGTTAAGGGCATGAACTAGAATCCTAAACAAAGGATGCCAACATGATGTTTCAAGAAACCAGATCATAGTAAGACACTCTGCCCTGGGGACAGACCAGACTGTCAGCAACAGAGACCTGTGAATATTTGCAGACATTGTCTACTATGGAAATGACCAACGACTTACTCAAAAAAAAAAAAAAAAAAAAAACCAAAGATAATTTGAACTTAATGATTCTGAAATATGGTTCATTGCAGGCATAAAATTAAATTTATATTGCTGATGTCCAGAAGATAGAATTTTATTTAAGAATAGTATTAAATCAGTCACATAAACTGAAGAATATATATCTTTTCACATTTGAATTGTTGGTGAAATTAAATGCTTAAATAATTTTATTTAGACACATTTTACCTACTCTAACTTTCAGCTATTTAAAGTATATAATCAAGTGGTTTTTATTATTGAATTTACAAAGTGATACAACTTTCACTGTACTCTAATTTTAGAGCATTTTCATTATCCTTAAAAGAAAATTTATACCTACTGTATGCAAAATTTTGATCTATTACATGATAATAAAGAAAAATTTCAAATGAAATTACAAAGATAGATTCAAGGAGGAGATATTAATAAGATTCAAGGGCACTGGGTCTTAGGCAGACAAGACCATGACCGAAATCTGTCATACCCTCTCTGTATCCCAGCTCCTCCTACGCGTTTTCTCTATTCTGTCCTCTGCCCACAAACCAGATTTCTAGGTTTTTCCAGAGACATTCATCCCGCACTTTGACAAACCTCATGAACCCTCAGTTCCAGCAATCTCAGGAAATCATTTGATTCTGACTCCAGCATCCCAGCTGGACATTTCTATATCATCTACTGGTGGCTCAGAACATAGACACCTGTGGGTTCAAAAGCAACTGCAAAGTTTCAGAGAAGTTATGGCGCCAGTCCATGGAATAGCTTATTCACCATCTTTTCTCAACTCCCTCTTTTAAAATATCTTTCACAACTGTGGAGATTAGAATTCTAAAAGCATCCGCTCAGCTCCCCTTGCATGGAGAGGTAGCCTCTTGACATGGTTCAGGAAGAAAAAAATGCCCACTCAAATTTTATAAAAAGAGAAGGTGATAAAAAAAAAAAAAGGAAAAACCTTCTAGGAGAAAAAAAATCCTCCACAGTGCAGGATTTTCCTTCCATTCTATTGCCCCATTTCCCCTTTCCTGCCCCATCACCAATGCAGTATTTCAAACTTCAACAGTCAGGTAGTGACCATGAAATGATAGCAATGAAGACAAAGTTTTCACACTAAGAATGGCAGAGCAGAAGTGTAGAGTGATGTAGGTCTTTGATGGTGTTGATGTTCTCTGAAATTCATGGGAAATAAAACCCTGTTTCCTCTGGTTTTGTTTGTTCTTCTTATGGTCAAACCCATTTGGACATATGAAAAAAAAATCATTGTCATCTGAGCATATACCCCAAATAGTATTTACTCATATGCCTGCTTACTTCCCCATTTAAATGTATTAATCCATTCACTCAATACATTTTTATTAATTACCTACTAGACAACAGAGACTCTTGCTGATGCTGGAGATAAGATGATAGACTAAAATCCCTGGGGATGAAGTCCTGAGAATGACACTCTACCTTCTGGAAATTCAACCTCTGCAATTCCTCTCCCAAATTAGCCTCCCCTTCATTCAAGAAGCATGACCTTGTGAAATCAGTCAGTTCACAGAGTAGAGGATACTGATCTAGGCTTTCTCCTTTGGGTGTTCCGCGCTGTTGCACTAAGCAAGTTATAAGCAACCTGTGCTTCTTTAAGCCTCAGTTTTTTGTTATCATTACAGTTTTTTGTCCAAGGGGCATTTTTGTTTTGGAAGGGGTTTTTGTTTGCTTGTTTTTTGTTTTTGTTTTTTTGCATTTGGTAGTGTTTTAATAAAGTCTGTGGGCTGAGTAATTTCTTGAACAAAGGAAGCAACTTGCAAACATTTGCCAAAAATAACTCTTTGGCAGCCACTACCTCACTTTCTTCTACCACGTTGCCTTCAGGGAGGATCAGAAACAAACTGGCTCACTTGCATTTTTAGTCGTTCTCTACTATCTCTCCGGTTTATATATTTTATACAAGTTGGATTTATGTACATTTGACATTTGGTTGTACAACCTGTCCTTTAGGTAGATTCCTGTAAATTTTCTCATGCTTAATGCCATTCCTTTGAGCTACATTTCACCACAGAGCCGACTTTGTTCACAAGAATTCTGATAATGTCCCCCACAGCTGCACACGACTTATACAAAGGAATGTGTCTATCACCTGTCCAGGAAGGGGAATACAACTGTGGTCTCCAAACCACCATGGCACAGTGTAAATGACGAGAATGTCTTAAGGAGATTTTAGCTCCCTAATGCCAAGGCTAAGCCAGAAGTAACGTGAGCGTGAAGAGGAATGTACTTAGAGCAGCCAAAGCACGGCAGCTCAGTATACAAAAGCAACGCACAATATTCAACATTGACTGACTGTTAGCGTACTAGAGTTGAACCTCATATTACAGAGATTCCTCATGTAAATGGTTTAGAAAAATCTGCAGGCCATTATTGTTAATAACAAGCAACTTGCAACATCTGGGAATCACAAAACCTGTTACAAATTAGTAAACAGTATCGTTTCAAGCTCGCTAGCATGAAAGAGAAGCGCAGAGAGGTTAAGCAGTCTGACAAAGACTTCACCAGGCACAGAAAACCTCCAGAAGGCTGGAGTCATTCTCTAATCATCCAAATCCCACAAAGCATAGCACCCTTTGGGACAGTGTTGTCCTCTGCTTGCATTCCAATATCATTCATTCACCAGAATTTTAACCTTCAAGAGTTGAAAAAATATACTCAAAGCCATGAGAGTGGTTAAATGGAAATTCTGGGATTTGAACACCTGTGTGAAAGTAATGAGCAAAAGATAACTGATGGATACTGACTATTCCCCCAAGTAATAGATTATTTTAAGCAGTAAGTTAGTGACTAGATGTTGTTCACTTGGGCTTCTAAGAGTCTTCATTCTTCCCTCTCATTTTTCTCTAATAAAATCTCCTCTGTAATTTGTCCCAAGTTAGAGAAACAAACACATTGAAAATAAAAATGAAGATTAGTTTCAAATCTACAGAAACAAAGGAAAGATGCTCTTGCTACGTTTTTGGAGAATACTTGTTTTTTACATCCTGCAAGACAAATCAATTTATGGAGGATATATAATGACTAGAACATGAGGCATCTTTTGGGGAACCCCAGGTGATAATTTTTAGATTGGCAAAATTGACAGTTATGGAAGTGAATGTTGCATATAGCATTTATTTGAGGGAAGGAGCAAAAATAGCACTGAGGGGATGGCTGTCCTTCATTTTGCACTAAGGGAAATTACTTATTGCGTCTTACGGCTTTTATTGTCAGTACAGGACACCTTGGAGTTGTAGGAGGTGTGGTAACTTTCTTTAAGGAGTTTCCCCTTCCCTTGTCTCTTGCGGGTTAGGTTTGTTTATTGAATGCTATCCACTTACTAGATTTAGCTTGGGGATCTGCTCTTACCAGATATATGATTTTTCTGCTTGCCCATGTGCCAATTCTTTTGTCATAAGGCTACTTGAATCACCTAACTCAAGAAAATTTTGAACCCCAGATCTAGTGCATTAAATTGCTCTCAAATTCACCATTCTCTTAAGTTGGTCTCCTGGGCAACCAGTATAATCCAATGCAATGCAAAAACAAAACAAGTTCCTCTGTGCTAGGTTATGAGGGTGCAGAAGGAAATGAGAAACAGTCTCAACCTCCAGGAGCTTTCATTATCCTTCTCTTAATACCCACTGTCAAGTGTCCTAGGTCATGCATGTGGTGATATGATCTTTATTTTTCTATAATATTTTAAGGAGGGCTGTTTAGTGTCTCTAATTTTGTTGCCACTTGTTCAAGGCCAGAGAAATTTCCGTTTTGTTCTTCAAAGCATAATTCAAGGCTCATAGTAATTGCTTCTCTTTAAGCATTTTTAGTTAATGAATCAACAAAAGCCTATTAATTTTATCTTAACAGGAAGAATTAGGTTAGATTCCCAATTCTTCACTCTAGCAATTTGTCTTAGGAGTTCATATCTAATGGAGCAAATATGATAATCACAAGAGATCAAAGTTTTATAACTATATACTGGAGATTGAAAACTACTACTGTACTACTGTATAGATTTGGAATTAGCTTGCAATTTCAAAGCATTTCTACCACTCATTCCTTCTCACTAAAATTGCCTGGACTCTACACAATTAGCATTGCATGACTACAGTAAAACATCAAGCAGAAGTTACACTTTATTTGACTATATAAAATATCACCATTGACATATTGCAATCTTGAACACATCTCCTTTTCAAAATTGTTGCACAGGATGTTGATAATTTACCCCTGTGAAGAACAAGGGAAACAGGGATCTTTATGTTGGGGGACAGTGCAGACCCTTTGCTTGACTGATATGCATTGTGAATTTTCATGATGACTGTATTGTGTGCAATCATTTTCAAATACTGTTGAAAATGGGACTCATATTTTAGAATACCTTGTATGACTGGAGTTCCATGAAGCATAAATTGGCTAATCTAAAAGATGAATAAGGCATTGGAATCATGCCTCATAATGCAGCTCAGCTTCTTGGCCAACCTGAACATCTTTAGAAAATACATATAAGTAGAAAATAAATGTAAGTTTTCATTGATAAAAAAATCTTTTCCCCTCATCACAGGTTATATGACACACGCAAACCATCTGTCTGATTTGGTTCTGTTTCTGCATAGCCTGCTTCCTTGCTCTGTGGTTCCAGAGCAATTGGCCATAATAGCCTGTGTATATAATTTTTCAAAATGATGATCAAGTAGTAATTAAATTAATTCCTCTACTATAAAAGCACACATGTAGATATCAAGGTCTAGGCCTTGAGATCATACTCAAACACAATCTACTGCAGCGTAAATGGTTACAGCAAATGTAGCGAAAATCCCTACGGCCTCCCTAAGGAGAGTTTCTTGTTTTCATGTTTTGTATTGCTTTTGTAACTGCCTTGATCACCATGCCTAAGTGCCAAATTTTGTTGAAGAATTGACATCAAAGAAGAATATCTGGCAGGGCTCTTGCTTTTAACAACTTTCTTAATTAAACCCAAAGAGTTCCTTTTTTCCCCCTCAAATTAAAAATTTATGTGCTCATCTAAAAGTACCATATGCCCCTGATTTTAGGATCTTCAAACCACACACCCCAATGTTTATTGTTTTAAAAACTGAATACTCTCACACCTGAAATAACTACAAAGGCTCCCTTTCCAGGCCATGCACCAATCAGACCAAGCCTGTCCCAACCCACTGCTAATTGGTCGCATGTGCTGTACACATGGAAAGGAGTTCTGTACATTGCAAATGCAGAGTTTTCTAATGGCTTCCAGAACCAGACCCTTCAGAATTCATGAATCACAACAAGCATGTGTCAAAGTTGTAATTAGGAGATTATACCTCTTAATTTATATTTATTTTAAATATGGACTCTTTGGAAAGGAATGCTTTCTGAGGTTTTTCTACTCCAAGCATGGCCCTTGGCAGCAGCAGAATCCTGTGGGGAGTTGGTAGAAATTTAAAACTAAGGTTTTGTCTAAACCTGACAAATTGGAATCTCCAGTTCAACAAAAAGCACAAGTGATTCTTCTGCCTATCCAAGTCAGAAAAGTCCTAAAATGCAGGAGATCTTTAGTCAAATTTCTCTTTCTAGGGTTGCAGAACTAATAATGTATGTATCCCTGTCCTACAGAAATAAAATATATAATTAGCAAGTGATGGTATTGTGTCAAGTGGCACTAAGAAATTGGAGTTTTCTTTAAGATAAACATTGGACGTTGTGAAAAGCAGAGCAGGTGATTATTATGAACTTCCTATAAGAAATATTTCCTACCCAAAGTTATGCTTATTAATATTGATACCTTAAATTATAGAGGGGTGTATTGTCTTCATACCAGTGTGGAGAGTCTCCTGAAAGCCAGTCATTTCTTTCCCAAGGAAATATGAAAAAAGGTCAGAAAAACACCTGTATTTTAAGTAGCATCCTTTCCGCCTACCTTCTCACCCAGTGGCTTTGATTTTTAATAAAATATTATTTTAAGTCATGGTCTGGAGTGGGTAGACCCTAAGTGATGACTAACACTCTGAAGATGGAGAACACTAATAGATCATAAATGCTAAGTGTGATATTTCTTCATCATTTATTTTTAAAACTTCTGGGATTGATTCTACTCTAAATAAAAGAGTCATCTACTGATTTGACATAGCAAAGAATTGAGAAGAAAAGAGCATAAAGAAGAGCTCTCAATTTTTAATTATCTTCAAGTTTTGTTCATATGTTTATGTTTGATCCCCCTTCAAATTGGTCATTGTAGGGGGCCCACACAATTTATTCCTGTGTCATTCACATTGCCATTAACAATATTTTCTAACTCATTCTTGAAAGCATCCTTCAAAATGATCTGCTGAACATCATGGGAAGATGACAAGATTTTTTTTCTTCGCTGGTCTATTTAAATTTTAATGTTATGAACCCACCTGCTATCTTACCAAGTCTCTCAAACTTAGCTCCTGGTAATCTTGATCAATTTCTCTACAACTGAAAAACCACCTTAAAATATATCTTGCATCATTTATTTGTACCCAAGCTTTGTTATTCCAGTAGAATTTCAAAGTAGTTTTGACCAACAGCAAAATAATAACAGCATCGATATTCTGTTACTTTTTGTGAAGATAAAAAATATTAAAGCAGGCATGATATACTCAAGTATGTGCAGAAATTCTAGTGGGTCAATGAACTCAGACCTTCTACTTCATCCAATATTACTACAGAGTTCGTCAAATTCAGTATATTATAAACTATGTAACTGACAAATTAAAGTTTTTGCTGTCTCACAAAAAAATCTTTAATCTCCATTTTCCCCTAGATTTTGTATGTCAAGCCAGAAAATGAGCCCATGAGCTGCCCCAGCTTATCTATATATTATTAAGGGATGTGTATGTGTGTGATTGTGTGTCTCTGTGTCTGTGTGTGGTGGTGCAGATATATATTTAAATGCACACACCACTTTGTGTGTTTTTGCTGCACCCTCAAGTCAATTGTATCATTTTCAATGCATAGGTCTGCTCTGCTCTAGCAGGATAGTTATCTAAGAATTAATAGCATTGAAGCCGGGCGTGGTGGCGCACGCCTTTAATCCCAGCACTCGGGAGGCTGAGGTAGGCGGAGCGTTGTGAGTTCGAGGCCGGCTTGGGCTACAACAGCGAGCACAAGGCTGGCCTGAGCTACATAGTGCAACCCTGCCTCAAAAAACCAGGGCCGGGAGTTTGGCTCAGTGGCTTAAGCGCCTGCCCTGGCAGGCACAAGGCTGTGAGTTCAATCCCCGGTGCCGCAAAAAAAAAAAAAAAAAAAAAAAAAAAAAAAAAAAAAAAAAAAAAAAAAAAAAAAAAAAAAAAAAAAAAAAAAAAAAAAAAAAAAAAAAAAAAAAA
>RJWM01027495.1:0-26735 GCA_004363535.1 Dasyprocta punctata
TGGGCCCCTGCTCTGGGCCCAGCCGTGGTTACCTGAGACCTGGGCACCAGCATCCACCAGGAGCCGGGACGCTCTGGTGCTGGGCACGGTCAGACCGAAGCTCGTCTCCCATGCTCGTCTCACCCTCTGATTTCCGTGGAGTCTGCAGTCATGGTCGGGGGGATCACTACCCTCCCAGCCCCTGCCAGAGGAGGAAAAGAAGTGAAGTTAAACAGCGCAGAACGGACAGAGGGGACAGAGGCGTGGCCAGAGAGACCTCCAAGCCTGCTACAGAGAGCAGGCTCAGGCTGGCTGTGCCGGCCCCATGCCCCGGAGCTCCACGGTACCTGAGCATTTGAGGGAGCAGGTGTGTGGGCCCGGAGATGTGTGCACACTGATCCTGGGGTGTCACATGGCGCCAGAGTACTTTCTGGGTCATGAGGTCCTCGAAGGCATGTGTGGCCCCACAGTGATTCGAAGTGCAGGATTCGGGGACTTCCCCAACATGTGTGTATTTGGTCTGCCGCTGAGCTGGGCCATCTGCCAGTCCCTGACACAAGAGTGTCACCTGGGACATCCACTTGGGGTGCTCCAGCCCCTTCTTGGTCATCAGAGCCCCCCTCAGGCAGCAGGCCCCCCTCGAAGCCCCCAATCCTGGGCTGCACTCTGGGTGTCTGGGACCCTGGGCCCTGCCTTGACTCTGCCAACACAAACCTCAGCCCTGGAACTGCCCATGAGGCCACGGTCAGCGGGGCCCGAGAGCCCTGCTGGCCCTGGAGAATGCCGGTCCCTCCCTGCCATCCACGCCACTGTCTCTGCTCTCAGCCCCAGCAGGTGGGCCCCAGGCCACGACCTGGCAGGCAGGCAGCCCGGTGTGTGCCGCGGCAGTGTGACCCCGTCCTGCAGGCCCATTTCTCCCTGGCGCACAGTCACATCACCACAGAGCCCGTAATGAGCAGCAGGACGGGGATTTATGAGCTCATCCAGGCCCCGCATCCGCGTCGGACAGAAGTGTTTCCAGAAGGCCGCCCCGCCTCCCTCCTCACAAGAAGGGACTTTCTGTTTCAGCCACTTGCAATCGCCGTAAATCACAGACTGTGTGTGCCTGTGCCTGTTTGTGCGTGTAGCTGCGTGGCTGTGTGCACGCACGCGTGTGCCCGTGTGCATGAGCCTACCTACAGAAAACGGATCCCCACAGCCCCACGGCTGGACCCATTGCCCCGTATCAGCTCTGTGTCCTCAAAGGAGGGGCGGGACGAGGAGAGGTCCCCACCCCGCCCCTGCCACCCCCGCGTGTGGCAGACACAGGCCTTAGGCTCCGCTTCTCCCCGCACGCTCAGAGCCGTCAGCCAGCTGGCAACAGTGCCTCAGTGCCCGCCTCCGCGTGCCCCGGCGGGCGCGCTGGTCGTGCCGTTAGCCGTGAGAGAAGCAGCCCGGCAGCGCCCCAGAGCAGGCCGCGCAGAGCAGGCCGCGCAGTGAAGGGAGTCTCCGTCCCTTTGCACCGCAGCTCAGCCTTTCTGATGGGGGGATTCATGAGCTGGGGGAGCTGACTGGGCACTTGGGGGGCTAGGAGGCCAACTGGGGGTTCAGAGCAACCTTCAGAGAGTCTGAGATTCCCAGGGCTTCACCCAAGACCCCGGAGCCAGGCTTCCGAGTGGGGGCAGCGGATTCCCGGTCTGGAGAGAGGCTCGGTCCTGTGGCATGTGGGCTGCCGAAGCATCACGAGGAGGCCACAGGTCAGGCCGCCTCCCGCTCCCCGGCTCCTCCTCGGTCCCCACACACGAGCCTCGTCCTCCCGCCCGCCTCTCCTCGTCCTGTGAGGCTCCCATGGGCCCTGGAGTGTCACAGCTAAGTGACCTAAGGCCACAGGGCAGACCCAGAATGGGACCCTCAGTACAGGTCCCCGGACACAGCAAGGGACAGGGCCTGGGCTGCCCAAGGCTGTGGCCATCTCCACCCCACATACTTCTTTCTGGGACACTGCGCCCGGCCAGGGACGAGTGGGGTGGCCTGGGGCCCGCCGGTCCCTGTGAGCGCTGGGAGTGGGGTGGGGACTCGTGCCCAGCAGGTCTGCTTTCTGGACTCCAGAGCAGTGCCCAGGAGTCCTCCTGCTTGTCCTCCGGTAGGCTCCGGACACTCCAGACACACAACTCTGGGACAGCGTGGCCTGGGGGCTGTGTCCTGTGGTGTTGTCACCTCTCCCTGAAGTAGGGGCAGTAACAGGTGAGAGGACACCAGGTCCACATACCGTGCTGCCTTCTCTAGAAGCGGAGATGGCCCAGGCCTCTGTGCCCCAAGCAGGAAGCCAGCCTGGGCCGGGCCTGTGCCCTCGGCCAGGTCCTCCTCAGTGTGTTCCCCTGCAGGGCAGAAGAGTCACAGCCACGCCCGTGTGGTCCCGCTGCTGGTCAGTGTGCCCAGCTGGGCCTGGCACGACACCCACAGCTGGACCCTCATGCTCTCAGCATTCACCTGCGCCGCTCAGATCAGCGCATCTCAGCAGCGAGCAGCCCTGGGGCACCCACCCAGAAGGGTACCACTTCACATCTCTGGGGGCCACAGGAAGTGACCACCCCATAATCCCCTGAGGGACAGGGGCTGGGGACCAGGCCTTCCAGGTGTGAGGAGGACAGGCCTGGGATGCAGAAAGACAAAAAGGAAGGGGGTTGCCACCAGAGTGGCCCCCTCCTAAAGGACGGGAAAGGGCAGCCTCGCATTCCGAGCTGAGCTGTGTCCAGCGGGGCCGGGGCAGGGGCAGACCAGAGGCCCGTGAGCAGCGTTTTGCACGGGGGAGCGGCCGGCCACATCCACAGTCAGCATGCTCAACAAGGCTGGACACAGGAAGGACTGGAAGGGAGGAGGCCACTGTCAAACATGGCTGTGTGAGGCGCGGGGTGTTCCTGAGCGGCTCTGTCCACCCGCGAGGACCGAGCTGCTGTCGGGCACTGTGGTCGAGAAGGGCTCAGGTAGCTGTGCCCAGGAGGGGAGCCTGGCACAGGGCACCGGGCTGGGTAGCGCCCGAAGGCTGCCTGGGGCCTTGCTCACTGGGGAGGCTCCGCTTCTCCCAGAACACACTGGCTGCCCTCTGGGGCCACCCTGCTAGCACCCCAACATCCATGCATGCACTGCACACACATTTACATGTCTATGTGTGCACACATGTGTGCACACACCCATACATACATTTACACGTGTGTGCCCACACTCACACACAGGTGCACATTCACATGCTCCTGGGTATATGCACACACTTACATGTGTGCAGACCCACGTATACATGTGAATACCCCCATACATAGACCAGATGCCAGCAGCCAAGCACTCAAGATAAGTTTGCTAGCTCCTGAGATGGATGGCTCTTCAGGGGAGGCCTGGGAGGCCAGGCCCGTGCCCAGGGTTCGAGACCAGGCCAGTGCTCTAGAGTCAACTAGCAGCGCCGGAGAATGCAGGGCACAGAGCCTGCATGGTGATGGCACCAGGACTGCCCCCCACACAGACGGGGACAGGGAGACACAGACACCCAGACAGACGGAGGCAGCCCGGGAGCCTCCCATTGGCACAGAGCTGTGTGATCAGGGTCCATGGGGAGCTGCAACCCTGCCACAGGTGTGCAGGGTCAGAGTCCTGCAGCAGCCTCTCCTCCTCCCTGTGAGCAGGGGCCGGTGCACGGTGGGTGGAGGCCGCTAAACTTGCAGCTGTTTCCTGCCGCTGGGACACAGGGGCCCAGTGCCCAGAGAGGGGCCCACATGTGGGGCTGGGGGCCCAGGACGGCTCCCCGAAGATGAGAGAGCTGCCCCATGACCCCTGCACCCTCCGACCCTGCAGCCAGTGCATCCTCCACCCCCGGTTCCAGCCGGGCTGTGGTGCTTGGCTGGGGCTGGCCCTGGATTGGGGCACTGTGTGCAGTGACCTCTTGGGACAGTATGAGGACCCTGGAAAGGCCCCACCAGATCTGCAGGAGGGTGTGGTGTGCAGGAGAGGTGTCCCCAGGACTCCACCTGAGCCCAGAACAGACAGCAGGAGCAGACAGCTGCCTGCAGGGGTGGGGCCAGGGCGAGGACGAGCAGGCGTCCTGGGTCCTGTTGTCTGTAGCGTCCGGGGTCAGCCTCTTGGGGTGCAACTTGGCACTGTTGCCTGGTCCCTGGGCTCAGAGCGGGAGCAGGGGCTCCTGACCACAGGAGGCACCAGCCCGGTGCCTCAGGGTGGCGGGAAAGTTGGGGTCCCGGTGAAGCTCCTTGGCTCACAGGAGTGGAGCCGGCATGCTGAGTCTCAGGGCCGCGAGGTCTCCCCATCACATCACCACGCCTGGGGTGCTGCTAGTGCTGTCTTCTGTATTTTGGAGGTCCCTAGTCGCCTCCATCCTCCCTGGGCCCTAGACCTGGGCACTTTGTGGACTGGCCCGTGCCGGTGTGGAAAGACCATGAGGACACGTGGCCGAAGGACTCAGCTCTAACCAAGCCCTTGCCGGATGGAACCCATCGCCCCGCGCCACTTCCTGCTGCCTCCGTATCAGTCAGAGGAGCAGGGAGAGAATCCACTTCCGCTCTGAAGGGAGCCAGGAAGGCCGGGAGCAGCGCTGCAGCCCAGCCCCGGGGTGCCCCCTTCTGCTACGTGATCTCCCGCGCCTCACCCAAAATCTCCCTCGCTGCCTGTCGTTCACCAGGACCCCGGTCACTGGCAGGGCCAGCCGCGGACACAGGAGGGGGGTGAGAGCGAGGCCAAGGCTCTGCGGCGTGTGCGCAGGGGAGCAGCTTTCTGCTCTGTCTGGAGGACAAGGTCAGGGACCCACGGGCCGTTAGGCAGAGCCACACGTCCTCTCTGCTCCAAGCTGGCCAAGAAGCTGGGTGCCCTGAGCCAGGCTGGGCGATCCGCACATGTGACGGGGACGCTGGGCACTGGGTGCCCGGCCAGGGCCTCCTGGGGGGCGGGGATGCAAGCGCCCCTTCTCTGCCTTCCTGCTCTCTCTCCGGCCCTCTCCTGTCCCCAAGAGGCAGAGTTCTCAGAGCGGAGGCCTGCAGCCTCCATGGTGTCCTGCACAGCTGGGCCTGGGCATCTCCCCTCCCAGACTCGGTGCTAAGGGCAAGTGTCATCGCAGAGGCTGCCGCGGGCTCCTGGAGACCACAGTGGTGGGGTAGCCAGATGCTGGTCCAAAGACCGACTCCCTGCCGCTCCCACGCACCCTGAGCACCACTGCTGCCTCCCAAGGCCTCCGTTTCCTTGTCAACTCTGGGTTTAGGTGGACCTCGGTCATCCTGGGGCAGCCTGAATTGTTCACAAAGCATGCAGCTCTCTGGGCAGAGGCAGTGGCTCCAGGCCTCAGGTGGACGGGCCGCTTGCCAGTCCTACTGTTGTACCCAGCATTCGGGAATAAGGGGTGCGTGGTGCCCAGGGTCAGCCAGCAGCAGGTCCGTCTGGACAGTTACCACAGCCCTGCCTGGCTCACTGCATCCTGTGGCCTCCATCCCTGCCCTCAGGGACGTGTCTGTCCACCTGGGCACCCTTGCATACATGAACACCTGCACACCTGGACACAGCTGCCCACCAGGGCCTACCCGGACTCAACCTCTACTTGCAGGACCTCAGCATGGTGGTGGCCCAGCCCTTGCCCACCAGCCGGCCTCCCACCCCCTCCCACTCTGCCCGGGAAGCCGCCCAGGATGCTGCTGGCTTCCCGGGCTCTGGGTTCAGAACCACAAGGGGCATGGAGCAGCGCAGGGCGAGGCGGGAGGCATGACCCCAGCTGCGGCTGCCGCCCCAAGGTCCAGCAGGCCAGGCCTTCTCAAGAACCCTTCTCAGAGGTGGGGGCACAGGGCAGGTCAGAAAACCAGCCTGAGAAGCTGCCACCCCGCCTGTCACTACGGCCTTCAAAAGACAACAGCAAGAACAAAAGAAAGCCAAGCCCCAGTGCGCTCTGGAGGGCGAGGGCGAGGGCGGGCGTGGTGAGAAAGGCTGGGCATTTGCATGTCACTGGGTGTCAAACCGAAACTTTCCAGTTTTAAGGAAACGACACGGTTTTCTCCCTTTCCGGGCGACGTGCAAGCTGACGTGAGCATGCACACACAGGCACAGGCGTGCACTCATGGAGACGTGCACACACACACGTGCGTGCGGACACACGCAGGGCCACACTCACAGCCTCCACGCAGCTGTGCACCCCAGTGACACCTTTACCTTCAAAAGCAATTTTTCTAGCCCAGCACCCGACTGTCCTTAGCAGAGGGCCCTGTGCTTAGACGCGGTGGCCTCTGCTTTCTCACGCCTGGGACGGCGTCCCTGGGAGGTTTTGCAACGCCAGAGACTCGTTTAGTGCCTGGTCAAGGCAGTGACCTGCTCGGTGAGAGAGAAAACGCTGTCCGCCACCCCTGCCTGCTCGCAGGGGCTCTGGGCTTGGGCATTTGGGTGGCCGGGGCCATGCTGATGCCTGGGGCTGGCTGAGTCCGGGCGTCCTCGTGCCATCGTCCTGGGAGTCTGCAGGGCCCTCTGACCCTTGGTCTGCTTCCCCCCGACAGATCTCAGAGGACCTGGGCAGCGAGAAGTTCTGTGTGGATGCCAGCCAGGCGGGGGCCGGCAGCTGGCTGAGATACATCCGCGTGGCGTGCTCCTGTGACGACCAGAACCTCACCATGTGCCAGATCAACGAGCAGGTGGGTGTAGCCTGGGTGCAGGCCCTGCCCTTTGGTGCTGGCCCTGGGGACGCGGCACCAAGCTGAGGGGCAGCTGAGCCTCTGCCGGGGTCCTTTGCCGAGTCCTGCCTGCTGGCAGGGTGGGGGGTGCAGTGGCCGTTTGGTGCTCAGCCTGCACTGGCTTTCTGGGGAGCTCAGCTGCCTGGGAGCTGGAGCTGTGGGTGAGCAGCCCCAAGACCCACAGTGCTTGCTGCTGAAAGATGGTGCTTTTGAGAAGAACCAGCAGTCAGAGCAGGTGGGATCTCGGCCCCCAGGTCAATTTTCCCTGCAGATGCTGTTGCTTGCTGGACTTGAGGGTCAGGAACAAATGTGCCAGACCCCTGCCTGAAGGGCCTGATGGGCCAGCTGGAAAGCTGCTCTGGGGCCTCCTCATCCAGGCCGGGCTGACATGCAGCCCCTACTGCCCGGAGTCACGTCCTCCATGGGCGAGGCCTTGTCTTGGCACTAGATTCTGGCCACTAGCAGCCACCTGGGGGTCTCCCGAGCATGCGATTCCAACTCCAAGCCCGGCCCTGCCAGGGCCAGGGGCCCCTTCCCTCTTGTTCCCAGCTCCCAGGGCTGACAGCCCCCACTGGCTCCTCAAGCCCCAGGCTTGTTGAAGCCAGCCAGGCCCACAGGCCCCCAGGAGACTGCAAGCAGTTTCTGCAGTACCCAAAGGCAGCTGGCTGCCACCTTCTTTCCTTCGCTGTGAGTTTGCAGCTGGCCCTAGAGGTTGTCCACACTCTAGCCATGTCCCGGTGGTGGCTCCTGCCCCGTGACCCCTGGGTTCTGGGTCCCTCTAGGGCGCTGGGTCCCCCAGCCCCTTCTGGAAAGCTGTTTGCTTTTGCCTAGACCTTAGGGCTGTGTGTGAGATTTCATTTGCAAGGGGAGGATTTGCTTGCTTCAAACAATGTTTGTGAAGACCGTGTAACCCAGGCGTATTCTCCAAGAGCCACAAAAGCTGCTAAAGGTGGCTCTAGCCTTTGGCTTTAGAGAAGTATTTTGCATTCAGAAGTTCAGCAAGTGAACCCCAGGGAGGCCCAGCAATGCTCCCCACTTGCCTCAGTCTCCTTCCCGGCCCTTGGGCTCAGTCGGAACCAGGCGGTTTGTCGCACGTGTCAGTGGACACCAGCCAGCTCCAGGCAGCGCACAGATCTGTCCCCAGTGAACTTCAGTTAGAACCAAAACTTTTGGAAACAAACTTCTGGTTGAGAAAATAGAATACAACAAAAGAATTAAAGTAAAAGGATAACTTAACTGTTAAAGAAAAACTTTAAAAGAAAAAAAAAAAACCCTTCCGAATGAAAGCGAAATCCAGCAAAGGAGTCAAGGTTTAAGGCACACAGCTCTCGGAAGCGCCAGCCTGCAGCAGGGAGTCCGCGACCTGGCCTGCTGGAGGGGCCGGGGGCAGCGCGGGCGCAGGCAGGGCCGGCAGGGCTGCATCTGGGAGATGCAAGGCAGAGGGGAGGACACAGGATTTCATTTCACAAGCAAAGGCTCCTAGGACTCTGAGCTCGGCCACAGCAAGAAGGCTGATGTCTGTGAGGCCAGGCAAGGCTTTGAAACAGATGCAATCTTCTCAGGAAAAGCCTATCTTCAGGTGGGCGTGGTGACACATGCCTAATCCCAGCACTCAGGAGGCAGAGGCAGGAGGATCGCTGTGAGTTCAAGGCCAGCCTGGGCTACATACCAAGACCTTATCTTGGAGGGCAAGAGAGACGGAGAAGCTTGTCTTCGAGAATCTTTGCTTTATTAGAAATTTTTCAGGGAAGCTTTTACTTGAGCTCCACCTGGGGTCCAAATGGGAGCAACTGCTTTGCAAACTGTGTATGCAGAGTCCAGACCAGAGGGTGGAGGTGCTTTCTGCCGGGAAGGCAAGAGACAGCCCCGCTCTCTGCTCCCTTCCATTTGACCCCACGTGTCCTCTGCCGCCCCCTCTGAGCGCCACGCTTACAGAGGAGCATGGGGCCTGTCTCCTGGGCCCCACGGGCTCTTGCCTGCTGGGCCCCTCTCCCGCGCTGCCTCTTCGGTCACACGCCCTGGTTTCAATACATGGGCTCAGCAGAACGTGGGATCCACATTAAAGCAAATGCAACCCCTGAAAGGTCTGCAGCAGAGGGGAAGGTCTGAGTGGAGGGAGAGAGGAGCCCTGTCCTCAGGGACACACCCTCAGAGCACGGTGGGACCCCAGGTGTTACGGCCACCCCAGGTCCTCACCAGCGTCCCCCCAGAGCTGTGCCTCTGAACTTGACAAACCACACGGCAGTGGTCTCCAAAACCCAGGGAGGAGACTGCTGGCCAGGAAGGCGGGTGCAGAGGGGTGCCGGCCACCTCGCTTACGGCCCAAATCCCAGCTCAGAATTTCAGCTATCCATGGAAAACAAGCGATTTGCAGAATGTGTTTGCTTTCTGATAACACGAAAATCGGCTCTCAGAAACCCATTGGTACTCAGTACCTATGTGTTGCTTGAACAAAGTGGGTTTCAGAACCCCTTTTGGAGAGGGAATCTAGGCTCACGCTCCTTGGTGAATGGTCTCCCGGAGGCAGGGCGCTCTCGGGGACAGCCGCGGCCTCCGCACGAGGCACTTCCGCTTGCTGGTGCTGACGGGGAGGCACACCAGCCACTTTGGCCCTCTGTGGAGTTAAATAAAAACTTTCCTCAAGTATTAATAAAAAATACTTTTGAAGACAGAATTCTCTTTCGAAGACAGCACTTCCTTGAGAAGGAAATATTACACGATACTAATGGGGTGTCTCAGATTTCTGATCCCACAGATTTCTGGGTAGCTATGGACACCACATACCCACCACGTGCACACACACGTGCACACACACATTCACACATACACCCACACACATGCTCGTGCCTGCGTGCACACACATATGCACACGTGTAAGTGAACAGTCTGTCTCACACAAAAACACACTTCGGTGAGCAGGCTTTCACTTTCTCTCCCTGTAGTGTACGTCCACACACACATGCACACATGCACACACGCACGTGCATGCACACATGCACGCTGTGGCCACCGCAGCACAGACACAGAGGGACAGGGTTGGCATCAGAACATCCACACTCACTGGGAAGTGTGGACTTTGCCCAGTGCAAAGAAAATCCCAAGCCAGAAAGGCACAAGTCCCAACTCCCTGGAGAAGGGCAAGACAAAAGAGAACGTTCTGGAAGCACACCCTTGAGGAGCTGAGCCCTCCCAGCACAGAGGAGTCAGGCCAGTGATCAGGAGACCGCCGGTGTGGACTGCGGTACAGCCAGGAACCTGCTGCTTGCAGCAAGCTGGTCACATCAGACTCAGAAGCCTGATCTCCCAACGTGTGTCCTTGGCAAGACACACTCGCTTGGACACAGGGGCGGTCGAGGCCCCAGACCGTGGAAGCAGTGCCACACACCTGCTTTGGTTCCGTGCCACTCACAGTGGCCTGGGACCTGCTCACCAGCCGTCGCCTGGCCTGCCACCGCTGAGCTGTGACGAGGGCCTCACCTGGACGAGGGAGGCTTCATGCTCCTGTGCGCCCATCTGGGGCTGGGGGACAAGGACGTGAGCAAAAGCAAGCAGGCACAGAGGGGCTCAGCCCCGTCCACCATGTTTCCTGGACATCTCCCTCCAACACATCTCTTCCGGGTCCTTGGCCACGGAGGAATGCAGGGCAGGTGGCACAGCAGCCCCCGTACCCCTCGCTGTCCTGGGCTCCGTCTCCATGACCTCGTCACCCCCATGGCCGTGGGGCCGCAGCAAGCGCTTGCCAGTTCCTTGCTCCTGTCAGGCAGAGATCCCCTTCCTGGCACTGCGACTCTGAGAAGCCCTGCCCAAGGGATCTCATGAGAAGGGCTGGCCCTGTCCCTCGTACCCACCTCAGTGCTCCCTGTGGCTCGGGACGGGGGAGCCAGGTGGCGGCAGCGGCCACGCTGGGCCGTGATTTCCTCCCGGGGCTGGTCCTGCCGCCTGAAACCTCACTTGTGGTTTCTATACATAAAGAGCAGCCACAGATGGCCCTGGCCAAGGTCACACAAGGACCTTCCATGGCCAGTGGGACCCAGCTTCCAGACACAGACACTCTCAGGTGCCCCGTCTTGTAGGAACAAAACGTCCGCCACAGACGGCGGCAGGGCTCCGTCCCGGGGTGCTGGGGTGCTCAGCTGGGCACGTGAGCTGTCCTAATTCCCTTCCGTCCTGCTAAGCCCGAAAGCCTGAGTTTGCTCTGGGTGCTTGAGACCGTGCCTGCCCTGCCTGGCGGCCGCCGCGTCATCCTTTCTCTGTGGGGAACTCAGGACATGCAGGTCATCCCTGGGTGGTTCTTTCTCCTACAATTGTGAGCAAATGAGTGGGTTTGGAACACTTGGGGACGCAGACAGGGTCTGTTCCTAAACTTGTTTTCATGTTAAGAAAGAAAACAAAAGCTTGGAAGCCAAATGCCCACAGGAGGAAGCGGAGGCGGCCGGGGGCCCTTACAGCATGGCTTTTTTCTTTCTCACGTTGCCTCGGTAGGGCAAGACTGTCAGCGGCGGGATGGCGGGCGGCCAGCGGGGCCGGGGAGTGGGGCAGAGCTGCGATCGCACTCCCCATGCGCTGCCCCAGCTGCTCCTAGTGCAGAAGGGCAGCACACACCTCATGCGCCTGGGCAGTCTCCGAGGACACCAGCAGCCCTGGGCCGGACCAGGGCCGAGGCACCGCATGGAGCCTATGGCCAGCAGGCTGCAGCCTCCCCGGCCTCTGCTGATGATGCTGGGCACGAAGGACCATGGCTGCCCCAGTGCAGAGCGGTCCCGGGCAGCCCCTCTGGGGAGTGGCACCCAGGGTGTTTGTTTTAAGACCGAGACCAGCACCACACCGCGCCACTTCCTCGACGAAGCCAGCCAGCACTTGTCCTTAATGAAAACCTGGTGTCGCGCAGCTGATCGCAGCCTGCCGGACAAACCCGCTCTCTTTTGCTTTCGTTTCCTTGGCCCCGACCTGGAGCCCTCTTTCCCGTCAGGGCGTGTGATCTGCTAGCGCTGGAATTTTAAATGCAGGGCCTGACACCCGTCATCTCACGCTGACCCCCTGACACTTCCTTTCTCCTTTTACTTTTATCCTACATCATTCTTAAAAGGAAAAAATCATAAATTTTTAATTTCGTGGGTTCAAATGGTAGCCTCCAACAGTTGGGCACAATTTTCTCTTTGAAAATGAGAAGGGGAGGCTAGGGGACTGGTCGTGGCGTTTCTCAACCAGTTGACAAAAGACTTTCAAAATATATCAAATTTGTTTTGATTCAGAAAAAGTGCCACAGGTTACCAGGCCCTCTCAGGAGCCAACCGGTCCTCATTTGGGAGAACAAAATGTTTAAATTCGGTTGTACCTTCACGATATGAGAAGCAGTTGCCAGAATGTGTGTCCCGATCCTTCTGAATCAGATGTAACCCTTTATCAGAAGAAGCCCTGAAGAGCATTGACAATTTAGCTACGGAGGCACAATTTATATGTTTACAATTCTGACCCAAACTACACACCTAAAAAGGGATAAAAGTATAGGATTTTTGTAACCCATGAGACCCTGGGAAACAGCAACAAAACAATAAGGATTTGGGCACAAATAAAATTGCTTCTGCGGGGCATGGGACGAGAATGCAGCCAATCGCGGGGCGGCCGAGCACGGAAGCCTGCCCCAGGCGGCCAGCCCGGAGCTCCGTCCCCACGCTCCCGCCTCCCCTCGCACCTGCCGGGCTCTGAGAACACAGGCCGGGAAGGCGGCCCAGAAAACAGACACGAGGACCCTGCACTGGTCCCTCGGAGCCACCCGCGCCGGGTCTGGGAGCCCCTTGAGCTGTGTCCTAAACGCTAAATGCTCAACCTCAGCCGGCCTTGGAGCTCCGGGTGTCGACCTCCATTAGAGGAACACGGCTCCCGGTCTGGGCAGGGTGAGCGGTCGGTGAAGCTCCCGCGATCCTTGAAGCCTGTAGACAGCATGGATCCCAGCAAATCTCGGAGATGCTGAGAGATGCACGAGAAAGGCCCCGGGTAACCTTGGGCCAGCGTCCTCTCTCGGCGGGACAGGCGATGGGCAGGCTGGGTCGCTGGGAGAATGTGATTCATAGCCATCACTTTAGAGAAACTCGAATTCCTCTTGCTACCAGCGCGTCTCGGCGACAGACGCCTCAGAGCCACGCCAGCCTTTCCCAGCTCAAGCTCGCGAACTCCGAGTCCAGGATGGTGAGAGACTGGGCATCACTTTCTAATAAAAGGCACAGGGAAAGACATTTCACCTACATTATTCCAACGAGCCTTTCAAGATTCTTAGATGAGCCAAACAAGAGGAAAGATGAAGTCGAGCGGAAGCACACTTGATGGATTGGAAAGAATCATTTATTCCAGGGAGGAGACGGTGGCACCTGCCACCTGTGTGCAACCCACTGACCCTGAGGTTGCCACCCGGCCATCTCAACCTCGGGTAATCTGGGCATATTCCTGTATTGAAATGTAAAATCCTTAGATTGAATAGGAATAAAAATTGAGTCACTTAAATCCTGTAGGCAAAAGTAGTGCCTTTCCTTGTGACTTGATCTGACATTTATGAAAACACTGCGGGAATCCTAAGGAGACAGCATCTAAAAGCTGAAGGGCACTGTAACTGTTGCTTTGCTGGCAGAAGGTGTGGCGGGCGCCGTGTTTTCAGGACCCAGCTTCCCTCAGGCCGCTTCTCTCGCTGCCTTTTGTAGAGAGGGCGGCCAGTTATCTGTCCTCGGGCGCTGTTGCCTCCGACGATCTACTCTTTGTGTCTGGAAAGTGATGAAAGAGGAAGAAAATAGGCCGGGTCACGCTAAGTACGGTTATAATTCCGAGGCCCTCCCTCCCGCGGTGTTCGCCCAAGTTCAGTAAGGCCGTTGTCACCTCGGAGCGGAGCTGAGCGCAGGAAGCAGGGGCTCAGCGGCAGGCCCTGTCTGTTTGCCATCATTACTTTTTAGAGTCAGTTCGAGCCAATGTTTATTGGTGCTGGTGATCTCAGCTGCTGCCGAGCGCTCCGACCTGCAGAGCCCGGCGAGGCCAGGCCAGGCGGGGACTCCAGGACTCGCGTGGCCCTGGGCTGGCGAAAGTCACACTCCAGGGTTTCTCCTTCCCGGGACACTGGCTCCCTTCCTGTGGAAGTTCAGCCCCAGCCTGTCTGGGGGCTCCGGCAGCCGTGAGTCACCGTAAACGCAGGGCGGACACGGAAGGGCTGCTGGTCGTTTACTGTAGTCGTTCCCGCACCCCCACGGGCCTGGTCCTACCTGGTCCTGCCCGGTCCTGCCGGCCTTTGTCCCCAGCACCAGGTGTCTGCTTTCCCCAGAACCAGAACTGTGCACCCTGGGCCTTCAGCAAGGCGGTCCTGTCACCCTATGTACCCCTTCCGTGGAGGCACCCACCCCTCCCCAGGCCCTGAGATTAGCACTGATAGTGATTCGTTCTGTCCTGGCTCAAAGTCTGAAGCCAGAGCTGCCGCTCTGGATCCCCTGTATACCCCACAGGCACCCCAGGAGGTAGAAGGGCGCCCCAGGGAGGAGGAGCTCAGGAGAGGAGGGGCCCCCGGGAAAAGGGGAGGCTTGCCCGGGGAGGAGGGGCCTGCGCTCTGCGCAGTGTCCGCCCCATGCTCAGGGTCCCCGAGGCTCCTGTCCTTGAGCTGGAGTGTGTATCTGCAGGGAGAGGGGGTTCCTGAGAGGCCCGTGAGCTGCAAGTGGAGAGGTGGGGTCCTAGGTCCCTGCACCCCTCAGAGGGGGTGGAAGGAGTGAGGCAGGCTTTGGGGGCTGGGCACCGGGAGTGCCTGCAGCCCAGAGAGAAGGAGGTGGGACAGGGGGTGATGGCATTGGGTGGGGACCCCAGGAGACAGGTGCTTCACCGGCAGGCAGGACTACAGAAAGGGTGGGGGCTAGGTGACCCTAAACCCCTATCGTGAGCCACGCCCCACCCCAGCCTCTGCCCCTGCCCCTCTCCGGGCTGCTCCGTGCCATCAGAAGCAGTTGTGCCGGTTTCTGTTGAGCCCAGGCGGCCCAGCAGCTCCCTGGGTACCGTGGGGTCCTGCAGGTTTCCTTCGCTGAGAATGCACTGCGGGCCCAGTTCTGAAGCGCAGGTCAGGGACCCAGGGCAGCAGCCAGCGAGTGCTGGGGATGCAGTGTCCCTCTGAGGCGCCTGTTAGAGCTCACGGTGTCACTCCACCTGTCACGGAGTCCCCAAGTTGGGGTGGCGGCCACTTGGGGCTCAGTTGGTGCAAGTCAGACTCAAGGGTTTCTTCCTCCAGCGGACTTTCTCCCTTGTGAGAATTCAGCCCCCACCTACCCACCCGGGGTCTGCTCCATCCCTGGAACTCCCACCTGAGTCCAGGCGACCGACCCTGCCTTCCTGGAGAACGTTCCTGCCTCTGCCAGTCCCTTGCTGTCCTCAGCCCCCCTCCACAAGGATGGTGCAGAAGGACCCCCTACCGTGGGGACAGCAGGCATGGCCTCTTCCTTGGGCCAACCTGCCCAAACGTCTGCCGCCTCCAGCCTGCGGGGCAGGTGCCCTCAGCCGTGCCCACGGAGGGGCAGGTGCCACCCCAGCAAGGCCGGCGTTGCTGGCAGGGCCTGAGGAAGACAGCTCTCCCTGAGGCACCGCATGCACTGCTCAGCGTGGTGGACTTACCTCTCCCTGAGCGCCTGGCTTCCTCCATCGCAGCCACCACTTCAGTGCCTCCAAGGGGACTTCTGCCTTTGGGGACAGGGAGCAAGCAGCACAGGGTTCAGAGCTGAGCCACTGAGCAGAGGCCTGTGCGCAGCTCACAGCCCACCTCCCGAGAGCCCCCAGCCCTCGGCACGGGCGCCTGCTCAGCCCGTGTTGACAGGGAAGGCGGAACGGTGGCCCGGATCCCGGTGGCAGGTCCTCCTGCCGGGAGGAGCTCCAGGACCCTCCAGGCAGGGACACTGACGCTGACCCTCACCTGTTTAATTTTGTGCCCTCTCTGTCAATAGCCCAAAACAGGATGGAACCAATTAAAAGGAGCTTCGGTCCTTCCGAGCATGTGCTGCGGGACTTCCGAGGGGACCTCTTTAGCGGCGATTAGAAGCCAGGTCAAGTGGCAGCGGCCTGGCCTCCCCATGAGCTGCGTGGCGGCCTGTGGGGTGGCTCCCCGAGCGCCTCTGCAGACAGGTGGCGGCGAGGCCTGACCCGCTCTCTCTGCTCTCACATCCTAGATTTATTACCGAGTCATCAAGGACATCGAGCCGGGCGAGGAGCTGCTGGTGCACGTGAAGGAAGGCGCCTACTCCCTGCGCTCGGTGCCACCCGGGCTGGATGGTAAGACCCGCCCTTCCGCCGTCTGTCACCTGGCACCCCAGCTGTGGCCCCCAGGCCCCGGCACAGACAGGGTGCCTGCCTCCTGCCTCCTCCTTCCTCGGGTCCCCAGGGCTGTGTCCTGGGTTTTAGACGGGCTTGCACAGTGGCGAATCAGAGTCGTGTTGAATGATATCTTCGCCGTGTTGGAGCCTCTGGTGGACTTCTTCATCTGTGTCATCATGGCTCCCAGCTTTTCTCTACACCGAAAAAAGGGGAGGGGAGGAGAGAGGGAGGAGGGGGAGGAGGGGGAGGGCAGGGGAGGTGGGGGTAGGGCAGGGGCGAGACCCAGAAAGGAGTGGAGTTTGGGGCTGTCAGCCCGGGCTCCCCAGAGCTCTCTGTGGTGGAGAAGCTCTGTCTCCCGTTGGGGAGGAGGGTGGTGTAGATGTTTTAAGGTGACTTCCATCCATAGGTTCAAATCCAAGAGACGCTGGAGGAAATTTTGTTTGGTGGAGGGCGTATTCAGGGTTGGGCCGGGCCTGATAGTGGGTCAGGAGTTCTAAAACTCTCCCTGGCCTCGGAAAGCTCTAGAATCTCCTTCTCCTTGCAGTGCCAGACAGTGCCTGCCTGTCGGGTTGGGACCCAGGGCCCCCTTCTCTCTGTCCACACCCAAGTACTGAGACACGCTTGAGAAAGCACCAGCCTTACACAAACCGGAGCCTGGGGGGTTTCTTTCTTCCTTTCTTTTCCTTCCTTCCTTCCTTCCTTCCTTCCTTCCTTCCTTCCTTCCTTCCTTCCTTCCTTTCTTTCTTGTTTGTGCCACTGGGTGTTGGTTGAACCCAGGGCCTTCACCCTGAGCTACATTCCCAGCCAATTTTTTGATTGTTGATTTTCAGACAGGGTCTTGCTAGAGCACTGCATTGCCCAGGCCGAGCTCAGACTCCTGATCCTCCTGCTTCAGCCTCCCAGAGTGCCAGGATGACAGTCACGCGCCCCCACAGCTGGCTGGGGTTCTGAAACACAGGCTCAGGCTCCTTCCTCGCGTGGTGGAGCGTGGGGGGGCTGGAGGAAGGTTTTGTTGGCCCAGAGGGTAGCTCTAGGGCTCTATGTGACTGTCCATCCTTTGCTGAGACCCCACCATGGGCAGGGAAGCCCCTGTCCTTTGAGCTGCCCCCAGAACAATTCCTGCTCAGGCCAGAGAGAGAGGGACGCGGAGTCCCCGCATGCTGACACATGGGCTTAATGATTTATGCCACTCAGGGGCCCTCTCGTTCCTCAGGGAGGGGTCGCACAGCTGCCCAGGGGGCAGGCAGGAGGCTCTGAGCCCAGACCCCGCCCCCGCCGAGAACGCTTCCTTGGCTTACCCTTCTGGCCCTCGGCGGGCACGGCAGCCAGAGCCCCCGCCTTGCAGCGGTGGTTCGTGGCCCTGAGCTGTCAGAAGGAAATCAGCGCAGAAGGACGGTGTCACCAGCTGGGCCCTGTCTGTCCTCTCTGCTAAAGCTTGCTTTTCATTAGGCTGTTGAGAAAAGAAAAATAAATTGCCAAAATCTGGGTAGCAAGAGTGAGGTCTCATTTTCCTTAAAATAATTGTTGAAAAGACCTGTGAGTCTTGGAGAACACACGAGACTCCGGAAGATAAATCTGCTTAACTTAAAGAGAATGTTCAGCTGTGGGGTTTCATTCGTACAATGAAATTTCTTTCTTCCAAAAGGTTTTTAAAAACCTCAATTCCTGCTCCCCACCGGCCCCAACCCCCAGTACTAAATAACCTGGGTCTACATTTTCCTAATAATCTATCAAATGCTCCTGGGCTAATTGCTTCCCACACATAATAGTCCAACATCAAATATTTGACTTTTCTTCCCTCGGCTGTCAAGGTCGCTTCTTTGACTCCCCAATGGCCACCCCACCCCCAGCTAAACTCTGAATTGTGCAGAAAGAAAATGCAAAAACGTTCCTCACTAAGATAATTATCATCAAAAAATCTTTTCCACCGACCCCAGCTAAATGCAGCCGGCCCCTTATCCCTGCAGGAATTTGGAGTAGCTCTTGAGCTCTTTTGAGGTTGGAGTTGAAGATTAGCATGTGGATGCCGGGTAATTGTGAACCCCTCCGTTCTCAAAGCCATTAGGCACTGATTTATTTTTCTGTTATGCTCCTGCTCGGCCGTGAAAGTTGCTGGTGGAACTTAAGCTAGACAAGCAAGGGCCAGCTTTGACAGGCGAGACGCAGGCTGCTGTGGCATGGCGTGCTTTGGGGCGCGTGGAAGCCGCGATTTCCTCCCTGGCCCGTGACCCCCGCCACATCTGCATGCAGGGGCTTCCTTTTCCAGCGAGTCGCTCTTTTGTGTGTTCATAGGGGGAAGGGGGCTTGGGGGCAACCACATCCAGGCAGCCAGGAGGAAAGGGAGCCCCAGTTTGCTGGGACATGCATGGAGGAACAGCACTGCCCACAACTGGGAGACTGAGTGGCCCTGCAGAGCTGTGGCTCCATTAAGAAACACCACTCCAGAGCCAGCACTCTGGGAGGCTGAGGCAGGAGGATCACAAGGTTTCAAGTCCAGCCGGAGTAACTTAGCAAGACCTCATCTCCAAATAAAAGAGCCGGGAGTGTAGCTCAATGAGACGACCTTGGGTTCAGTCTCCAGCAGCAAAAAGCCCAAACGTGTCCCAGTAGCCACGTAGGTGGCAGAGGAAGGAAAGTCACGCGGCCCCTCCGTCGGCTGACTTTGGGGAGATCGGCTTCTTTTTAAAAAGTGGCATCATGACTTACTCTACCGTCCAGGAGGTGGCAAGGGTTCTGGGGCCGTGTGGTATCCGGGAGATGCCTTGTGACGGGACGGGGCACCGGTGGAGTGTCAGGGTGTCGCAGAGCCACTTCCTGTTTCCTTAAAATGGAATTCCTCGTGCCGGGAAATGAAGGCGCCTGCTGGGCAGGCCCCAGGCACACAGAGCCGCCCTCCCCGCCTGAGGCGGGGGGGTGACCTGTCCACGCCGCACCTAGGGGCGAAGCTCATGCAGGTCCCGTCCCCTGCCCCTCCGAGGAGGCCAAGCTTGCTGCAAGGTCAGCTGCACCCCCAGGGTGCCCTCCTGGGCCTCAGCAAGAATCAGGCTGAGTGTTCATTTTAAAAGTTTTATTTCAAATCTTAATTCCAAGTCAGAAGAAAAAAAATTACTTGATGGATAGAATCAGCATTTCTTCTTGTGTTTGTTTTTTCTGCTTATTTGCTTGTTTTTGAGACAGGGTCTCACTGTGTAGCCCAGGCTGCTCTCAAACTTGCGGCAATCCTCCTGCCTCAGACTCCAGAGTACTGGGATTATAGGCATACACCACCACGTCCGGCTCTTGTCTTTCTTTTCAAATTGCAACTCTGTGATTGCTTTTAGTTGGGTCCAGAAAAGGCGCAACAGGAAGGGGTCTTTCTGATTCACCATGTGTTAGTGGGCCTCCCGCCTCGGCCTCTGCAGCCCACAGGAGCAGCTCGGTAGGGCCCCGTGGGCCCAGTGTGAGAAGGGCGCTTTGTGCTCAGATCCCCAGGGCACCCCCTCAGATGCAAGTCTGAGTCTCTGATGACAAGAGGAGGCCACGGGGTGGGGGTGGCGAGCACCCCAGACTCGCGGGGCCATGGTGCATACGCTTAACCCTCAGCGGGAGGCTGGGGCACAGCCTGCTCTCCATCCTGGGCCCCAACAGTGGGGGTGGCTGTGACCCAGGGCTCTGCCCCTCTCCTGGGTGAGTCCCTCCATCCCTAGCCGCCACTGACCTGAGATGAGGCGGGGACACAGTCCAGTGCGCGCGTGCCGTGACACTGTTAGATGGTACCCGCCCACAGAGAAATTCCGTGAGCCCGGGGGCTGGCATAGCCACCTTGCTCCCCAGGACTCCTGAAAGAGGGGGCAGGCTGGAATGGGGTTGGGAGGCAGCATCCGGGCATGGTTCCTGCAGCACAAATCCTCCTGCCCACCCACGAGCCTGCCAGTCTCACCCTGGCATCGAGGATGAGCCCAGGGCCTGGAAGGGCGTTCCCCACTCGGCCCGTCTGGGGGCTGCTCCCAGGAGGCCTTGGCTGGAGACCTCAGGGCAGAGCCATGCCCCAGCCCCACCAGCAGGGTCACAACTGGAGCTGGGCTCCTCGGACTCTGAGCTCCGCTGCCTGTTCCTCTGCTCTTGGTGCAGGCTCAGGTGCCGCGGGCCAGGATCCCCAGAGCCCAGGGTGCTGGGATCTGGTGGACCACGGCTGGCTCCTGCCCAGTTGGCCCCACACACGGACACCCAGCAGCCCTTCCCTGCCACCCAGACATTTGCCCCTTTTCCTAAAAGGCAGCCGGAAGTCAACCCAGCAGGCAGCACCAGTGTCAGGGTGGACGTTGTCCGGAGCGCCTGGTTGTGGCATCTCAGAGCCCAGGCCCGCGTGTCCCTGCTTTGGGCATCTGTGACCTGGGGCAGGGGTTACGATGGATAGCGATGCCAGGTGTGGCCCAAGACAGCACCCAAAGAGCAGCTCCACTTGCAGGCACAGGGGAGCTTCCCGCCAGCAGGAGGCGACCCTCCCTGTGATCGCCATGCCGCGGGGCCCCGCCTTAGGACTCCGAGCAGCCTGTGCTCAGGTGGCCCCTTCTCCCGTCCGTCCCGTCTCCGCTGCCTGCCCCTGCCCCCGAGCCCTGGTTCGGGCCTTTGGGGCCAGCGTTCAGCCCACTTATTACGGTTCTGCTCTGTGCCGTGTGCGGGCCAGCACGGTGTGCGCACACTACCCCGGACACTCAGCTGAGTGCATGGACGCACCACACACATGTTCACACTCACATCCAGATGCTCACGAAAACAGGGGCACACAGCCCACACTTGTCAACCACATGGAGTCACAGAGGGAACGTGCACACGCGTGCGTGGAGAGCCCCCATTGGTGTGGAAACACGCATTAGCACACATGCAAAGTATACATGCGGTGAACACACAAACACCTAGATACACACACGTGCAAGCGGTCACATCCTGACACACGTGCACACAAGTCCACACGCATGCTCTCACAAACACGGGCGCAAACGCCAGACGGGCACACACGTTTACAGGAGATGCACAAACACGGGTGCAGATAGGCTGGGATGTTCATGCTTGCGCACACACGTTTGTACACGTGCACACATTCACACAATTGCATACTCATGCACACAGATTCACTGTTCAGCTCATCTGGGCAAGAACTGAGAGCAGGTGTTTCCTCTCCAGGCCGCGTGGGACACAGGGTCCCCTGCAGTGGGGACCCCGTCTTAGGTAGAAGCTGCTGTGTGGGCAGCTGTGGGCAGGGGCAGGGGTGGGATCCCCCACCCCAAGGGGATTACAGCTCCGGGCCGATTGTTTAGCTTGGCACCGTGATCAGGATGCTGCCTCGTAAACTTAATAATAGCTGCCCCCCTTCTAATTTGTTTGACCTTGACGACAATAATTTATTATATGCGTCGGAGCTCTGTCGTTTTTTTTTCACTTAATTCATAAACAAAGCCCTGGCCTGGCTTCCTTCCCCACTCCCAGGCAGGGCCTCCTTGAGCCCGCAGAGGCTGCCTGGGGCACCGGAGGGGCTGCGGGCTCAGCCTTTCCTGCGTGCAGAGATCGGCTTCCCCACCCCGTCACCCGGGGCAGCCACCCGGGGCCCAGGGTGAGGGCTAGAAGGAAGAGGGCAGGGTGGCCAGGGCCGGAGCAGGCCCCGATCTCCGAGGCCCACGGCCCAGGCAGCTCCCCGCTGCCCCGCCCACCTCCCTGCTCTCTGTCCCACAGAGGAGCCCGCCTTCCGCTGTGACGAGTGTGACGAGCTCTTCCAGTGCAAGCTGGACCTGCGGCGCCACAAGAAGTACACGTGCGGCTCGGCGAGGGCCACGCTGTACGAGGACCTGGGTGACGAGCTCAAGCCCGAGGGCCTTGGTGGCAGTGGCAGCGATGGGCAGGCTCATGAGTGCAAGGACTGCGAGCGAATGTTCCCCAACAAGTACAGGTGCGCCCCGGCCACCGACACCAGCCCCCAGCCCCCCCTCACTGCCGGGCTGGGGTTATGGGGGCAGCGCGGGCATAGAGTTGGGGTCGGAGCTACAGGTGTACCCCGGTGTGATGTCGAAGGGCCCAGCCCAGGAAGACCTGCCCATTCCCAGAGTCAGGCCCCAGCCAGACACAGGCCACAGCACCCGCCCCGCAGGGGCTCCCAGGGTGGCCTCACCTCTAGACACACACAAGATTCCATCTCAGTCAGTGAGCACAGGGAGGGGTCACCCGGGGTCCCTTTGTCCCCAGACCTGGCCTCTGTGCCCCTTAGGTGCCCTCGGCTCTCTGGGGAGAAACCAGGGGGCCCGGTCCCGTGCTCCAGGGAGCCAGGAACTGTTAACCCTGGGGTCCTCCTGCTGCACCAGTTTCCTCCAGGGTGGAGACAGAGCAAAACCCCAACAGGTCACTAACCACCGTGATTACTGTCCATCCTGTCCCAGCTCCCCGGAGACAGCAGACCCTCTGCCCCAAACAGATGACTGAGAAAATAAGCGTGTGGGCAAATTCCCACTGAGGCCCGGCACAGTGAGCACCTCGAGAGAGGGTCCCTGTTTTCTTTACATAAACACATAAATCACAATTAACAACAGGGAAAAGATACAATCTCCCAAGGCCGGAGAAGCAGGCGTTTCTGATCTAAATGGATGGCTGGGCCCCGTAATTAACGGGCCATGATATATTACTGCTTCACTCATGAAGATTAACGGTCATCCCGGGGCTGGCGGGGGGAGCAGCAGGGGTCCCCCGAGAGGAGGGGATTAGAAGCTGCTCGTTCAGCCAAGAGAGCCCCCAGCAGCTGTGCTCCCCGACACATACATTTGAGACCCTTTTCTCCAGCCCCACTGGCCGCCTCCATGTGCCTGGCTCACCCCACAGGCACCCCAAGTCGCTCAGAGAGCTGGGTTTCCTGGACCCCTTTGTTTCTAGGTCCAATCTTGGCCTCAGTGTTGGGGTGATCCAGAAGGGGGGCCAGGGCGTGGGGGCCCTTGCCTGGCCCCATAGGACCACATAGAACTAGCCCGATCAGGTTGGGGCCCCTGGTCCTGGGCAGGGGGCGAGCAGGAGAGGCCCCAAGTGACCCCGACCCCGCACACAGCCTGGAGCAGCACATGATCGTGCACACAGAGGAGCGGGAGTACAAGTGCGACCAGTGTCCCAAGGCCTTCAACTGGAAATCCAACCTCATCCGCCACCAGATGTCCCACGACAGCGGCAAGCGCTTCGAGTGTGAAAACTGCGTGAAGGTACAGGGTCACAGGTGTCGCACAGCTCGGAAGGGACAGGGTCCAGACTGGAGCCCTGGTCCTCTAGGACAGCTCTGTCCTCAGCCCGTGTAGACGGGAGGAGCGGCCGGGACGAACCTGCCCGAGCCAGGCCCTCGTGGCTCACGGGTCTCCAGTAAGCCGGTCTCTGCCTGAGTCTGTGCAGCCCTGTGGGCAGTTTTCCCAGGAGTCACATTGAGGAAACTGAGGCGGGGGAGGCGTGGCTGCTCGCCCAAGGCCCTCAGCGGGTCAGTGCTGCAGCAGACGTCTGTGCCTGCCAGCTCAGGCCAGCAGGGCAGAGAGGGAGGGAAGAGGGCCCCGAATTCCTGCCCCGGCGCCCAACGTGGGGCATCGAGGCAGGGCACAGAGCGACAGCGTCTGCCCCCCAGGTGTTCACGGACCCCAGCAACCTGCAGCGGCACATCCGCTCCCAGCACGTCGGTGCCCGGGCCCACGCCTGCCCGGACTGCGGCAAGACCTTCGCCACGTCCTCTGGCCTCAAGCAGCACAAGCACATCCACAGCACCGTCAAACCGTTCATATGTGAGTCCCCCGCGACACCGGCCTGTGACATCCCGCGCGCCTCCGTGTGCAGAGGGCTCGGAAACCCCTCACAGCCGTCCTGATGCCTCTGTGGTGTGACCCTGAGTCCCTGCAGCGCCACAGGCACCCTCGAGGGACCGAGCGCCTTCCGAGCCCTTCTCTCTCTGTCCTTGTTGCCATCGTCCTCCAGCTCCTTCCCTTTGCCTCGCTTTTACAGTCGCCAGGGGTCAGCAGTGAGTAGCGGCAAGGGCTGCTCTAGTGACCCAGCGTCCTGCAGGAGGGGCTGGTGGCCTCCTAGGTGCCCTGCCTGTCCACTTTGTCCATGCCCACCCTGGCTGAGCTTCCCTTGGGGGCCCCCGTATGTGCCAGGCACAGGTCAAGGTGGCCAGGGACAACAGAGATAAAGCAGCCCCCGTCCACGTGGTGCCCACACACCAACAGGAGGGGACAGGCACGCACTGAACAAGGTGGCAACGTGTCAGCCCGGGGCAGCGGCGCAGGATTAGGGCCTCACAGGGAGCCGGGTTGGCGCCGGGGTGGGCGCTTTCCTTGCGTTTGTGATGAGAGACACCGGCAGAGTGAGCCCGAAGCCCTGCAGAGGAGACTGGGGCGGTGGGTAAAAAGAGAGGGGTCAGGGGTCAGCAGGATCAGGTCCCGGGGGCCTGAGGGCCAGCCCGGGAGTGGCAGCTGGTTTCCGGTGAGCTCAGAAGCCAGCACGCCCCGCACCCTCTGAGTGGTCCCGTCCTCACCCGGCCGAGGGTTCCTTTGCTCAGTTCAGGTGGAAATCTGAAAGGACAAAGTGCAGCCTTTTTCCTGTCCCAGCCGCAGCACTGAGTGTCGCCAGCTCAGCCTTGGTCTCTTCCTGCAGGGGCGAGGGGCACCATGGGAACCAGGCTTCCCTGGGACTTGCACTCAAGCACAAAGGAGGTGGGGCCCGCCGGGGCTCCCAGATGGAGTCCACCAGGGCTCCCAGATGGAGTCCCTGCAGCAACCAGGAACAAAGCTCGTGTAGACAAAAGAGCTGGGCTCGTGCACACCACAGCAACTGCTGCACGAGCCCCTGAGGTTTCTGCCCGTGCCTTGTCAGTGCTTTGCTCTCAGGGCCAGAATTTGCAGCCAGCCCGGTAATCTGTGTGCTCACGCTGGGTTCATCTGCTGTGGACCCACCCAGGAAGGCCCCCGCCCATCGCAGTGGGCATTCGGTGCTGCAGGGCTCATGGGGGGCTTGGGGGAGGACTCAGCAGCTTCTGAACCCTGTTGCTGGAAACGATTTGCTGAAAGCAGGTTTTGATCAGTGGGAAACCAAGGCCCCCCTGCTCTGTCCCGAATGCACACACACCCATCTGTCACGTGGAGTCACGACACACGTGTCACGCTGATTCACATCACACGGGCGTCCTCCCGAGTTGTCACACCTGCACCGTGCTGTCATCACACGCGTGCATCGCACTCGCACTGCAGTGTTCCAGCACTGAACTGAGTCAGCATTCCCCGAACTCTATCACACGCGAGCTTACGAAACCCTGCAGATCAGGGCACCACTCGCTCCCACTGGCAGAGAAGGAAACTGAGGCTGCTGGACATTTAAGGACCAGGCGTTCTGGCCACACTGCAGGGCCCAGTGCTCAGGTCCCTAGCCAAGGTAGCCGTCTACCCGCTGGCCAGTTCACAGATGCTGCTTTGCCACCACGACCATCTTCCTACTGCAGAGGGGGCCTCTGACCAGGGGTGACTGACCCCTCATGCCGCCGGGGGAACCATCGTTTCCCTCGGGGTGGCCAGGGAGGCCAAGCTGGGTGAAGTGAGGGTCGGGCAGCGAGGAGGCTGCCCCAGAAGGATGTGTGTCTTCCTACACAAGCTAAGGGGTGGAAATCTGTGGCCCTAGACATCTGCCTTGCTGCGCATGCAAGTGAGATTGTTCAAATCCCCTTGGTCAATGTCGATAACGTAAATTCCAGGAACTGCAGCGCCCTGGGTGGGCTGAGCCCACCGTCTCCACCGTGCTGCACAAGCTCCTTGCACGATGACAGAGGCCAGGGACACCCAGTCAGCCCGGCAGGGTCAGGCTCTGGGGCACCTGTACCTCTTGACCAAGGAGGCCGAGCTAAAAAGAAAACCCCCAGACATGGCTGATGGAGCGAGGGAGCGTGCCATTCAGTGAGGGCAGCACGAGTGCCAGCGATGAGGTGAAGGAGACCTGCCTCCGTGTGTGTCCTAAGCGCCGTGGCCTCTGGGCGTGCAAAGGGCCATAGGCATGCTGGGAAGGAAACTGCAGACCAGTGGGGGAGCCCGAGCAGAGCTCTGCATGGCTGCGCTCCGGGCCCTGGACACCGTCCACACACAGGCTCCGCACCCACCCGTCTGGTCGCACCTACATGCATGGCCAATGCCCAGAAGCCCCCAAATTCTCACCTTGTGGACCATAGTCCTAGACGCTGTCCCTTCTCCTGGGAAGCTCAGGTGTGCACTGGGGATGTGTGTGCATGCACATGTGTGTGTGCACATGGGGGAAAGGGGAGGAGGAGGAGGGAAAGAGTGTCTCGTGCACAGAAGCAGGGGTTCTCCTGCTCATGGGGACTTCTCAGAAAGGCTTCTGGGTGCAGCATCCCCTCAAGGGGAAGTCACTGCTGAGCCAGACAGGCCAGGGCCAGGGCCCCTCCCTGTCCTGGAGGTCCATTGGGCAGGTCCCCAGGTCCAGGTCACTCTGATCCTGGCCTGTCTCTCTTCTTGCTCAGCCACCTCCCTTGCCAGCTCTGAGATGGCTGTTCTGTCCCCAGCATCCAGGACCTGTCTGCTGTGGGCCTCAGTGTTCCCAGGCCTCCCTGTGGCCCTACCCACGGCCGGCCTCGTGGCGGAGCAGTGAGTGGGACCGAGTGTCCCTGTACAGGCAAATGCTGGCCCGGCTGGCCCTCCTGTGCTGCCCTGGGCAGCTCAGAGCCGCTTCCCAAGCTCAGGGTGACAGCATTGATGCCCAGCCACTGCCAGA
>RJWM01027496.1:0-26742 GCA_004363535.1 Dasyprocta punctata
ACTAAAAGCTGTCAGAGAAAAGAAACAGATCACCTGTGAAGGAAAGCCTATCAGAATCACGGCAGACTTCTCAACACAAACCTTTTAAGTTAAGAAGATCTTGGAGTGAAGTATTTCAAGTCCTGAAAGAAAACAACTTTCAACCCAGATTGATGTACCCTGCAAAACTATCCTTAAAAATTGATGGAGAAATAAGATACTTTCATGACAAAGAAGAACTGAAGAAATTTATGGCCACCAAACCAACACTACAAAGAGTACTGAAAGACACTCTAGAAAGAGACAAAGACAGCTATAATCCTAAGAACAACAACAAAAGGAAACCACTGAGCGGGGCAAATGATTAAACAGAAAATGTAGAAAACCAACAACAGAAAGATATCATGACAGGCATGAGCCAATACATATCAGTTATATCAATCAATGTAAATGGTCTCAACTCACCAATAAAAGGAACAGACTAGCAGAGTGGGTTAAGAAACAAAACCCAACAATATGCTGTGTACAAGAAACACTTCACTCAAAAGGAAATTCACAGACTAAAAATCAAAGGCTAGAAAACAATACTCCATGCAAAAGGAACCCAAAAAAAAAAAGCATGGGTAGCTATTATGTTTACAGACTATGCAAACTTCAAACCGAGAATGATTTAAAAGAGATAAAGAAGGTCACTACATACTTGTGAGGGGAAAACTTCAAGAGGAAGAGATTACAATCATAAATATCTATGCACCGAATAAGGGAGCACCCAATTATGTAAGACAATTCTTAATAGACATGGAAAACCAAATAAACAATAATACAGTTATAGCAGGGGACCTTAACACCCCACTGGCACAGAGAGACAGATCAACCAAGCAAAAAATGAGCAAAGAAATAACAGAACTGAATCAAACTTGTGAACAAATGGACCTAGTAGATGTGTGCCGAGTATTCCATCCATCAACATCAGAATATACATTCTTCTCAGCTGCACATGGGTCATTGTCTAAAATAGATCATACACTGCTCCACAAAACATACTTAAGTAAATGCAAAGGAACTGAAATAATTCCATGCATATTATCTGATCATAGTGCAGTAAAATTGGAAATGAATGACAAAAAAACTATAATAAATGCATACACACATGGAAACTAAATAATACTTTCCCAAATAACCAATGGGTCACAGAAGAAGTTGAAGAAGAAATTAAACAATATCTACAATTGAATAAAAATTCAAATACAAATTCCTGGAACCTGTGGGACACAATGAAAGCAGTTCTCAGAGGGAAATTTATAGCACCAAACTTCCACATCAGAAAAATGGAAAGAACACACATAAACAACCTAAAGCTGCACCTCAAACTTCTAGAAAAAGAAGAGCAAGTCAAATCCAAAGCCCAAAGAAGAGAGGAAATTATTAAGATTAGAGCAGAAATTAATGCAATTGAAACTAAGAAAATAATACAAAGAATTAATGAAGCGAAGAGTTGGTTCATTGAAAGAGTAAGTCAAATTGATAAACTCCTAGCCAACCTTATCAAAAAGATGAAAGAAAAAGCTCAGGCTCATGCAATAAGAAATAAAAAGGGTAAAATCATTAGAGACTCTGTGCAAATAGAGAAGATCATTGACACCTACTTCGAAAACTTTTACTCACATAGATTCGATAACACAGAAGAAATGGACAGATGCCTAGAAACCTATGAATTACCAAAGCTGAATCAAGAAGATGTAAACCTGTTGAATAACACAATTTCAGTTAATGAAATTGAAAATGTAATTAGGACCCTACCAACAAAGAAAAGCCCGGGTCCTGATGGATTCACTGCTGAATTCCACAAGAAATTTAGGGAAGATTTAATGCCAACACTCCTGAAACTCTTCAATAAAATTGAAAGGGAAGTCTCCCTAACTCATTCCTGGAAACAAGTATTACCCTAATACCAAAACCAGAGAAAGACTCAACCAAAAAAAGAAAATCACAGGTCAATCTCCCTCATGAACACAGATGCAAAAATTCTCAATAAAATACTGGTAAAGAGAATACAGGAAGTTATCAGAAAGATTATACACCATGATCAAATGTGATTCTTCCCAGGAACGCAGGGATGATTTAACATATGCAAAACAATAAATGTAATACTCCATATCAACAGGGCCAAGGACAAGAACCACATGATCATTTCATTAGATGTAGAAAAAGCTTTCAACAAAATCCAGCACCCATTCATGATAAAAACCCTACAGAAAATTGGAATAGATGATCTCTACCTCAACCTGATAAAAGCCATATATAATAAACCAACAGCCAACATCTTACTAAATGGAGAAAAACTGAAAACCTTCAACCTAAATTCAGGAACAAGACAAGGATGCCCATTATCACCACTCCTATTCAATATAGTTCTGGAAATATTAGCCAGAGCAATTAGACAAGAGACAGAAATAAAGGGAATAAGGATAGGAAAGGAAGAAGTGAAATTATCATTATTTGCAGACAATATGATACTCTACATGGAAGACCCCCAAAGATCCATCAGAAGACTTCTAGAAGTAATAACCAAATTCAGTAATGTTTTTGGATACAAGGTGAACACTCAGAAATCAATAGCATTCCTGTACAGAAGCAATAAACTCACTGAGAGAGAAATAAGGGAAACCGGACCCTTCACTGTAACATCCAAAAAAATGAAATACTTAGGAATTAATATAACAAAGGAAGTAAAAGATCTATGCAGTGAAAATTACATTACTCTAAAGAAGAAAATTGAAGAAGATCTCAGAAAATATAAAGATATTCCGTGTTCATGGATAAGAAGAATGAACATCGTGAAAATGGCCATTCTCCCAAAATTATTACATGCATTTAATACAATCCCAATATAAATACCACTTGCCTACCTCACAGAACTATAGAAAACACTCCTGAAATTCATCTGGAACCAGAAAAGACCTAGAATAGCAAAGGCAATTCTGGGCAACTAAGGTAAGGCAGGAGGCATCACGATCCCCAACATGAAACTATACTACAAAGGTACTGTGATTAAATCAGCATGGTACTGGAAACAAAACAGACCTGAAGATCAATGGAATAGATTAGAAGCCACACCTACAAACACACTTAGCCACCTCATCTTTGACAAAGGGGCCAAACATGTACATTGGAAAAAAGACGGCCTTTTTAACAAATGGTGCTGATAAAACTGGCTTTCTATATGCCATAACCTAAAACTAGATCCATGTCTATCACTGTGCACTAAAACAAAGTCAAAATGGATCAAGGATCTGACTACTAAAAGAGACACTAAACTTACTAGAAGACAGAGTAGGTAAAAATCTTAATGACATAGGAGTAGGCAGAGATTTCATGAACAAGAATCAAATTGCATGGGAAACACATCCCAGAATCAACAACTGGGATCTCATCTTAATAAAAAGTTTTTGCATGTCAATGGAAATCTTCAACAGAGTGAAAAGAAAACCCACGAACTGGGAAAATATCTTAGCCAATTGTCCATCAGACAAAGGACTTCTATCTAAAACATTCAAAGAATTAAAAGAAATCAGGCCCCTGAAATTCAAGGACCCAATCCAAAATGGGCATCTGAGATGAATACACACTTCTCAGAGAAAGAAATACAAATGGCTAATAAATATATGAAAAAATGTTCAACATCAATGGTCATTCGGGAAATGCAAATTAAAACAACACTGTGATTTAATCTCACTCTGGAAAGAATGGTCAAGATTAAAAAATCAACCAACAACGAATGCTGGAGGGGCTGTAGGGAAAAAGGAACTCTCCTCCACTGTTGGGAGTGTAGACTGGTGCAACCACTGTGGAAGTCAGTGTGGAGATTCCTCAAGAAACTAGGATTAGAGATCCCATTCAGCCCAGCTATCCCACTTCTGGGCATTTTCCCAGAAGAATTGAAAACATCATACCACAGTGATATCTGTGCACCCATGTTTATAGCAACCCAATTTGTAATAGCCAGATCTTGGAAACAACCCAAGTGTCCATCACAGACTGGATAAAAAAAAGATGTGCTATTTTTATACAATGGAGTACTACTCAGTTATTAAGAAAGATTGCATTGAGACTTTTATAAGTAAATGGTCATGACTTGAGACCATACTCATAAGTGAGATATGTCAAATCCACATGTGTAAATACCATATTGTCTCCGTAGTGTAAGAAATGGAAAATGTATATATGATTCAAAATATATAATAAATACTAGGTGAGGGTAAAAAACAGCTCCAAGAGCAAATGTAATTGAGAAGGTAAAAGGGGGAAAGAGGGAACGGAAAGGGAAAAGATATAAATCTGTATAAATGTATACGTAAGATAAGTAAAATGAACACAATGCTGAATGCATTCGTTATTCATAAAGAATAATTAATACTCATATGATTAGATCAGTTTTACATGTCTATATCTGTTAATGTAAGCCACTATTTTGAAGATAATGATATGCAATGTTGCAACCATTGTCGTTTCTATCCTGTTTTGTAAACCTGTAATGTTACTGTTGTGCATTTGCTCTAGTCGTTTGTTTGTCTCTTTTTCTTTTTGTCTTTGTTATATGTGTCTTTTTTTTTCTTAAATAAAAAAAGCTTTTGCATGCCAAAAGAAATTGCCAACAGAGTGAAAAAACTCATAGAGTGGGAAAAAATTTGTCAAACTGTCCCTCAGACATATAAAGAATTGAAAAAAATCAGGCCCCCCAAATTCAAAGATCCGATCCAAAATGGGCATTTCAAATGAATACACACTTCTCAGATGAAGAAAGCCAAATGGCAAATAAATATATGAAAAAATGTTCAACCTCATAGGTCATTCAAGTAATGCAAATTAAAACAACACTGAGATTCCATCTCATCTAAAAAAGAATGTCTATTATCAAGAAGGCAACCAATAACCAATCCTGGCAGGGCTGTGGTGGGAAATTGTACACTCTTCTGCTCTTGGTAATGGTGTAGACTGGTGCAACCATTGTAAAAATCAGTGTGGTGATTTCTCAAAGAACTAGGAGTAGAGGTCCCATTTGACCCAACTCTTCCCCTTCTGGGTATTTTCCCAGAATTGTAAACATCATACCCCATTGATATGTGTGCACCCATGTTTATAGCCACACAATTTGTAATAGCTATATCTTGGAAACAACCCAAATGCCCATCAACCTAGGAATGGATAGAAAGGTGTGGTATTATTATAAGGTGTGGTATTTTTATAAAATGGAGTACTACTCAGCTATAAAGAAAGGCAAATGTGAGGCTTTTATAGGTAAATGAACGCAACTAGAAACCATACTCATAAGTGAAATAAATCAGACTTGCATGCATAAACATTGTGTTTTCTCCCTAGTGGAAGAAATTGAAAGAGCAAATGAATTCAAAAGGTACAATAGATATTGTGAAAGTGGAAGAAACTGCTCAAAAGGAAAAAATAACTGGTATTGGGGAAAGGAGAAAAGATGGAAAGGAAAATTATATATACACAATTTAGGTAAGAGAATTGCACTACTTATTCCATTGGCTCATTGAAAGGAACAGTTAATGCTTATATTGTTTGATCAACTTTGCCTATATTTGGTATCTGAGCAACTATTTTGAAGACAACAATATGCAATATAATAAGTGAAAGGTTTTTGCCCTAGTATAAACTACTACATATTATGGCGGTGGTCTAACATAGTGGAAGGCCAAAACAAAAATGACACTTACCCCAATGACCGTTTCCTACTCCTTCCCCTTCAGCCCTGATTACAACTTCCTCTTTTCTTTCCCATGCATGTGAAGAGAATTCCAATCAGTTCCTTGCACGTCATCAATGCCCTCCCTAAGCACCGCTTCCAGCTAGAGGTCATGTAACCTTCAGCCCTCTCTGCATCCCACAGACAAAAAAGCCCAACACCATGAGTTGTGCACTCCTCTCCATGTCCTCAATAAAGGAGTTCTTTTTCTTTCTTTTTGCTTATCTATAGAGCCAGAAAACCCTAACTATAAGCATTGTTAATTTCCTGTCTTCTTGTTTTGAAATTCTGTATGATATTTATTGTTTTTTAAATTCTCTTTAAAATAAAAATATGGCATACTTATGAATAAATTTAACTGATGAAGTAAATATCTCAAGATTGGTAAATATAAGATTGATGAAGGAAGTTGAAGACAATACAAAAAATGGAAAGATACAGATTTTTATAGCATGGAAGGATTAATGTTAAAATGTTCACACCACACAAAGTGACCTACATATTAAATGCAATCCCTATCAACATACCAATGACATTCTTTATAGAAATAGAAGAAAATCTTAGAATTCGCATAAACTCACAAAAGACCCTAAATAGCCAAAACAATCCTTAACAAGAGGAACACAGCTGAGGGGTATCACAATACCTGACTTCAAGACCTATTACAATGCTATAGTAACTAAAACAGCACAATTCTGGCATAAAACTAACACAGAAATCAATGGAACAAAACAGATAACCCAAAAATAAATCCACATATTTATAGTTGTATTAGTCAGCCTAGCATTAGTGTATTAAAATACTTGAGGGAACTAACTTATAAAGAGTAAAGGCTTGATTTATTTTATGATTCTGGAGGTCTGAGGCTATTCATTGTTTTAAGCCTCTGGTGAAGGAAAATATGATGAAGGGAGTGTAATGTAGCAAACTGCTTACCTTTCAAGCCAATAGGCAGAGAAAAGGTGAGATTGGGGTCCTACAATACTCCTTAAACTAATTCCCCTAGGGTCTTAAAAACCTTCTATAAGGCACCATACCCCAAAGGTTCTACCACCTTCCAATGGCACCCCCTTGGGAACAAAGTCTTTTATATGTGGAACTGCAGGGGACATTTTTAAAATTAGTTTTAAAACTGATGCATAGAAACATGACTTGTACAGAAAATGGGTATTATGTAATGTTTTGAAACATGTATACACTATATAATGCTGAAATCAAATTAAACATCTAGTTCCTCAAACATCATTTCCTTTTGGTGAAAATTTTCAAAATCCTTTCTTTAAGCTTTTTAAAATATGCATTGTATTACTGTTATCTAGCCACTCTTCTAGGCCCTAGCACACTAGAACTTCTTGCTCCTAACTCCAACTTGGTACCCATTGATCAAAATTCTCCATCCTCCCTCTACTTTCCCTAGACTTAACTAGCAAGCATCATTATACTCTCAACTTCTATGAGATTATTTTAAAGCTCCACGTGTGAGTGACATTACATATACTACATGACATATCATAGGAGTAACATTTTCAGTACATATCTTTCTATCTATGCCTGGTTTATTTCCCACAACATTCTATTCTATTCACATTATCAAAAATGACAGAATTTCATTGGCTTTCTGGATGAATGGCAATTCATTAGGTATGTGTGTAGTGGTGGATTATGTCAGATTGAGACATTTAGAAGCTTAACTACATCGGCTTAGCAATTCTACACCCTAGGGTGGCTCATTCCTGGGTGGTATAGAAGGGAAGGAGGAAAGACAGATGTGGACAGCTCCATTCTTCAGAAGAGCTCCAGTCTTTGCCTTTGGCTTGGATGTCATCTCCTGGCTTCTAGTACAGACTCTTTGGCTTCTGCCTTGGATCCTTTAGACTTACAGTATAGATTCTTCAGTCTTCCATCACAGACATATCAAATGAAGAAGAGGTTGGAATGAAGTGTTTCAAATCCTAAAATAAACAACTTCCAACCCAGATTGATGTACTCTGCAAAACTATCTTTCAAAATCAATGCAAAAATAAGATATTTCCATCACAAAGAACAACTGAAGAACTTCATGACGACCCAACCAACCGTACAAAGAGTACTGAAAGGCATTCTAGAAAGAGATAAAAATGACGACAATTCCAAGAAAAACAACGGAAAGAAACCAACAAGCAGGAAAAGCAATTAAACAGAGCACAGAAGTAGGAGTCCAATAGCAGAAAGATAAGATGACAAAGATAAGCCAATACATATCAGTTGTAACCATTGACATTAATAGTCTCAATTCACCAATCAAACAGACTGGCAGAGTGGATCAAGAAACAAAATCCAACAACATGCTGTATATGAGAAACATATTTAACTCAAAATGAAATTCATGAATGAAAGTCAAAGGATGGAAAACAATACTCCATGTGGCAGGAACCCAGAAAAAAAGCAGAGGTAGCTATTCTGTTTGCAGATAATGTGAGCTTCAGACCAAGAATGACCAAAAGAGATAAAGTTCACAGCACACTTGTTAGGGGAAAACTTCAAGAGAAAGACATAACAATCATAAATATATATGCACCAAATATGGGAGCAAACAACTATGTAAGACAAAGAATAATAGACATGAAAAATCAAATAACCAAAATAATACAATTATAACAAAGGATCTTAACATCCCATTGAAACAAAGAGACAGATCAACTAGAAAAAGTATCAGCAAAGAAATAACAGAATTAAATGAAACGTGGGAACAAATGGATTCAGTAGATGTTTACAAAGTGTTCCACCCAATAGCATCAGAATACACATACTTCTCAGCTGCACATGGTACATTCTCTAAAATAGATCATATACTAACCCATAGGACATGCTTAATTAAATTCAAAGGAATTGAAGTTATCCCATATATGTTATCTGATCATAGTGCACTGAAATTGAAAATTAATGACAAAAGAAACCACAAAACCTCCATAAACACATGGTAATTAAATAGTACCCTACTGAACAAATCACAGAGCAAATTGAAGAAGAAATTAAACAATGTTGTCTTGGTTATTTCTTTCTCATTGTTGAGACAAAACACTTGATGCACAAAATTAGGGAAGCAAAGGTTTATTTATTACAATTCTTAGAGGTTTCAGTCCATACTCAGCTGGCTCCAAGGCAGTGTGATGTGACAGGGGGGACAGCCATTCGTGGCGGCCACAAAACAGCAAGGTGCAAACTGGCAAGACAGGCTGACACACCTTCTTCCTGCCCTTACACTGCATATCGGCTCCATCCCTGGGCAGATGCCCCACTCACACCATCAATCCCAGCACCACACAACAAACCAATCATGAATGCCAGACTCAGCCCCGTCCATGATTACATGAGGCTTAAGTGGGGGCCATCTGACCACACTATAACAAATATCTTCAAGCAAACTAAAATGCAAATACAACTTACTGGAACCTGTGGGATGCAATGAAAGCAGTCCTCAGAGGGAAATTTATAGCAGTGAATTCTCATATTAGGAAAACAGAACAAACACGAATAAACAACCTAATGTTGCACCTTAAACTTTTAGAAATAGAAGAAGTCAAAATCAAAGCCCAAAGAAGAGAGGAAATTATAAAGATCAGAGCATATATTAACACAATTGAGACAAAGAAAGCAATAAAAAGAATTAATGAATCAAAAAGTTGGTTATTTGAAAGAATAAATAAAATTGATAAATCCCTAGTCAACCTTATCAAAAAAAGGAAAGAAAAACTGAAATTCATGTAATAAGGAATGAAAAGAATGAAATCACTACAGATCCTGTGAAAATACAGATCATCATTACCTACTTTGAAAACCTTTACTATCATAGGATTAAAAACATAGAAGAAATAGATTCCTAGAAACATATGAATTACCAAAGTTGCATCAAGAAGATATAAAACTTCTCAATAACCCAATATCAGTTAATGAAACAAAATGCAATTAAAAACTTACCAACAAAAAAGTCCAGCTCATGATGGATTCACAGCTGAAGTCTACAAGAAATTTAAGATGATTTAATACCAATACTCCTTAAACTCTTTAATAAAATTGAAAGGTAAGCAATTCTCCCTAATTCATTCTGGGAGGCAAATAATACCCTGATATGAAAACCACAGAAAGACCCAACCAAAAAAGAACTACTGACCCCTCACTTTAGTGAATATAAATGCAAAAATCCTCAATAAAATACTAGCAAACAGAATACAGCAAATCATCAAGATTATACACCATACCCAAGTGGGATTCATCCCAGGAATGCAGGGATGTGATGCACCATATCAACAGAGCCAAAGACAAAAATCACATGATCACCGTAATAGATGCAGAGAAAACTTTTGTTAAAGTCTCACACTTATTCATGGTAAAAACCCTAGAGAAAATCAGAATAGATGGTCTTTACCTCAATTTGATAAAAGCCATCTATGACAAATCAACAGCAAACATAATACTAAATGGTCCAAAACTGAAAGCTTTCACTCTAAAATGAGGAACAAGACAAGGTTATCATATTGGTTTGATCCTGTGTCCCCCCAGGGACTCAAGTAATTTGGATGGAGTTGAGTCTGATGTTTGTGATTGGTTTGCTATCTAGCACAGGAATTGGCGATGTGAGTGCTGCACCCGCCCAGGGGCGAGCCGAGATACAGTGTAAGGGTGAGAGGAAGGTGAGTCTTTCGCTTGCTCTCTCTTGCTGGTTCACCTTGCTGTTTGGCCGCCACCATGAATGGCTGCCTTGCCATGCCATGCTGCCTTGGAAACAACTGAGTATAGACTGAAACCCCCAAGAACTGTAAGAAATAGATCTTTCCTTCCCTAATTTGGGGCATCAGGTATTTTGTCTCAGCAACAAGTGAAAAATAACTAAAACAGTTGTCAACTAACATTACTCCTATTTAATATAGTTTTGGAAACATTAACTGGAGCAATTAGGCAAGAAAGAGAAATAAAAGGAATAAATATAGGAAATGAAGAAGTTAAATTGTCATTCACAGATGACATGATACTCTACATAGAAGACAACAAAAACTCCACCAAAATACTTCTAGCTTTAATAACCAAATCCAACAGCATAGTTGGATACAAAGTCAACACTCAAAATCAATAGTATTCCTGTACACAAACAACAAACTAAGTGAGAGAGAAATAAATGAAACCATAATCTTCACAATAGCACTCAAAAAATGAAATACTTAGAAACTAATCTAAAAAAGGAAGTAAAAGATTTATACATTGAAAATTACAGTACTCTGAAAAAAATTGAAGAGGAATTGAAGAAAATGGAAAGATATCCCTTGCGCATGGATAGGAAGAGCCAACATTGTGAAAATGGCCACATCCCCAGAACTTTTATACAGATTTAATCCAATTCTGATCAATATAGTATTAGCATACCTCACAGGTCGAAAGAAAATATTCTTAAAATTCATATGAAAATGTAAAAGACCTAGAATAGTAAACAATCCTGGTCAATGAAGGCAAGGCAGGAGGCATCACAATCCCAGATATCAAATTATACTACAAAGCTGCTATAGTTAAATCAGCATGGTACTAGCAAAATTTTTTTTAAAAAAGCAGACCTGAGGATCAATGGAACAGAATAGAAAATACAGACACAACTAAAAGCACACTAAGTCATCTTATCTTTGACAAAAGTTTCAAACTTATTCACTGGAAGAAAGAAAGCCTCTTTAATAAGTGGTGTTGGAAAAACTGGATTTCTACATGCCACTTTTAAATTAGAAACATGCCTCCCATCATACACTAAACTAAAGTCAAAATGGATTGAAGATATAATATTAAGACAGGAACAATAAACCTACTGGAAGACAAAGTAGGAATAAATCTCAAGGATATATGGGTAGGCAGAGAGTTCATGAACAAAACCCAAACTGAACAGGTAGTACTTCAAAGAATCAACAATTGAGATCTCATCTCATTAATTAGTTTTTGCATATTGAAAGAATCACCAAAAGAGTGAAAAGAAAACCCACAGACTGGGAAAAGTTTTTTGCCAACTGCCCTTCTGACAAAGGAATTTTATGTAGAATGTACAAAGAATTGAAAAAACTCAAACTCCCCCAAATTCAAGGACACAATCCAAAAATGGGCATCTGTGACGAATACACAATTCTCAGCTGAAGAAATACAAATGTCAAATATTTGAAAAAATGTTCAACATCATTGGTCATTCAAGAAATGCAAATTTAAACAACACTGAAATATCATCTCACTACAGAAATAATGGCTAGTATCAAGAAATCAAATAATGACAAATACTAATTGCTGCAGGGAAAAACGAACCCTTCTCCATTGTTGGTGGGAGTGTAGACTGGTACATCCACTACGGAAATTGGTGTGGTGATTCCTCAAAAAATTAGGATTAGAGGTTCCATTTGACCCAGCTATTCCCTTCCTGAGTATTTTCTAGAATGTCTTTCATTACTCTTTGTAGAGTTGATTGGGCGGTTATGAAGTTCTTCAGTTCTTTGTCATGGAAGTATCTTATCTTTCCATTCAGTTAGATAGATAGTTTTTCAGGGTACATCAATCTGGTTTAGAAGTTGTTTTCTTTCAGGATTCGAAACACTTCACTCCAAGTTCTTCTTGAGTTGATGGTTTGTGTTGAGAAATCTGCCATGATTCAGATAAGCTTTCCTTTACAGGTGATCTGTTCCTTTTCTATAGCAGCTTTTAGTATTCTGTTCTTATGCTGAATTTCTGGGATCTTAATTATTATATGTTGAGATTTATTATTTATTATATGTTGATATTTATTTTGCTTATGGCTAATGCAGTTGTGTATGCCTCACTTATCTTCAAGTCAGGTTCTATTCCCATATTTGGGAAATTTTCTGTTTTTATTTCTTCAAAAAACCTTTTTATACCATTTATGTTGTCTCCTTTTTCGTTGACACCTATCAGTCTTACATTGTTTCTCTTTGCATCATCCTACAGCTGTTGAATTCTTTCCTGATTCCTTGTTATTTTTAAGAATTCTTTCCTTTCATGATCACTAGCACCAATTCTGTCTTCAAGGTCTGAGAATCTGTCTTTAGTTTCACTTATGTGGTTTTTCCACCTCATGAAGAAATTTTTAATTTCCTGGATGTTGCCTTGAATCTGTTTATTGCATTCTAATTGTTTCCTGTATTGTTCATTCAAGGTTTCCATCATTTTCCTATGTTCCTCTATTTTTTAAATCTATGTCTTCTTTGGATATACTCACCAATTCTTTCATCATGTTTACCATTTCTGTTTTTACCTGTGAGATTATTTCTGATCTGATTTCCTTTATAGCTTGCTGGAGTTGTTTCTTTACTTCCCATGTTACCATTTCAGATATATTAGGTGTGTGATTTCCAAATTCATCTATGTGTATGTCTTCTGGACGATCTGGTTGGGCTGGAAGTTTGACGTTGCCTTTTGATGTTCCATTTTGGCAATTTCCTGTGATCCTCAGAATCAGCTGGATGCCAAGTCCTAGTTGCATCCCGTTCTGGTTTGCTGTCCAGCAGCAGGCCTCACTGAGGTTTGCTGTTGGTTTTGGGTCACTGATCACATACACCCATTCCCTGTGGTCCTCATCAAGGGTTCCTGGATGATGACAGGTTGCTGGGCACAGGCTTCAAGTCCCTGTGGGCCTCAGAGTTGGTTCTCGGGTGTGTATCACTGGATGCAGCTTCTCAGTCCCCAGCAGTCTTATTGAGGGTTCCCAGATGACTGTAGGTTGCTGAGTGCAGATTCCTGGACCCTGCAGGCCTCAGAGATGCTGTCTGTGTGTGGGCAGGCCACTGAGAGCAGTTTCCCTATCCCAAACTGACTCACTGAGTGTCCCCAGATGACTGCAGGTTGCTGGGTGCAGACTTGAGGTCACTGCGGGCCTCTGAGATGCTGTCCTGGTATGGGTGGGCCCTTGGGCCCAGTTTCACGTTCCCAAAAAGCCTCACTGAGGATTCCCAAATGATTGCAGGTCACTGGATGCAGAATCACAGTCCCTGAAGGCCTCTGAGATCTTACCCAGGTGTGAGTGGGCTACTAGGCACAGCTTCTCAGAACCCCACAGCCTCATCAAGTGTCCCTGGGTGACTGCGAATCACTGGGCACAGACTCCCAGTCTCTGCAGGCCTCAGAGATGCTGTCCAGGTATTAGTGAGCCACTGCACACAGATTCCCTGTCCCCAAGAACCTCAACAAGGGTTCCCAGATGACTGTGGGTTACTGGGCACAGACTCCTGGTCCCCATGGGCCTCAGAGATTCTGTCTGGGTGTGGGTGGGATACTGGGCACAGCTCTCCAGTCCCCAAGGATCTCATCGAAATTTGGTGTTGATTTTGTATCCAGCTATATCACTAAATTTCCTTATTAAATGTAGAAATATCTTGGTGGAATTTTTCAGGTCTTCAATGCAGAGCATTATTTCATCTGAGTACAATGATTATTTAATTTCTTCCTTTCCTATCCTTCTTCCCTTTAATTCTCTGTTAATTGCTCTGGCTAATGTTTACAAAACCATATTGAATAGGAGTGGTAATAGTGGCCATCCTTCTCTTGTTCCTGATTTTAGTGTTAAAACTTTCAGTGTTTGTCCATTTAGTACAATGTTGGCTCTTGGTTTGTGATAGATAGTTTTTATCAGTTTGAGAAAAAGATCATCTATTCCAGTTTTATGTAGGATTTTTATCATGAATGCATCTTGGACATTATCAAATGATTTTTTTGCATCTTTTGCTATGATCACGTGCTTTTTTACTTTTGTTAATAGGGTCTATTACATTAGTATTTTTTATTTAAGAGAAAAAAGACACAGAAAAGAAAACAAAATGGAAAAGAGACAAACAAACAACAACAACAAATCCAACATAATAATAGTATAGGTTTACAAAACAAGATGATAGGAATTTGACAATGGTTGTAAAACTGCATATCCTTACCTTCAAAAGGGTTGCTCAGATTAAAAGATATAGACATGTAAAATTGACCTAACCATATGAGTATTAACTGTGTTTTAATAACTAATATATTTAGTAGTAGAGTCATTTTAGCTATCTTATGTATGCATATATACAAATTTATGTCTTTTTCCTTTTCCCTTCCTTCTTTCCTCCTTTCCCCTACCCCAATTACTTTTCCTCATTGAGCAGTATCTTGCCCCTACAGAATATTGTAGATTTAGGATCATATATAATTTTTCAATTTCTTACACTAGGGAGACAATACACTATTTACACATGTGAGTTTGATTTGTTTTACTTACAGGTATGGTCTCAGGTCATGTACATTTACTCATAAAAGTCTCGATACAATCTTTCTTTTTTTTAATTAAGAGAAAACAGACACATATAAGAAAGGCAAAAACCAAAAGAGACAAACAAATGACTAGAGCAAATGCACAATAGTAACATTATAGGTTTGCAAAACAGGATGATAGAAACTTGACAATGGTTGCAATATTGCTTATTGTTGCCTTCAAAATGGCTGTTTACATTAACAGATATAGAAATGTAAAATTGATCTAGTCTTATGAATATTAACTGCTCTTTCTCAATAACTAATGTTCATTTTAGTTATCTACACATGCATATATACAGATTTATATCTTTTTCCTTTTCCCTTCCCAAACACTTTTGCTCTTTGAGCAGTTTTTACCTTTACATAGTATTTATTGGAGATTGTGGATCATACACAATTTTTCAGTTTCTTATACTAGGGAGACAATACAGTATTTACACATGTGGATTTCAATTATCTCACTTATGAGTAGGGTCTCAAGTCATGTCCATTTACTTATAAAAGTCTCAATGCAATCTTTCTTGAGAGCTGAGTAGTACTGCACTGTATAAAAACACCACATCTTTTTTATCCATTCCTTGACTGATGGGCACTTCAGATGCTTCCAAACTGGCTATTACAAACTGGGTTGCTATAAATATGGGGGCACAAATATCACTGTGGTATGATGTTTTCAGTTCTTCTGGGAAAATGCCCAAAAGTGGGATAGCTGGGTTGATTGGGATCTCTAATCCTAGCTTCTTGAGGAATCTCCACACTGATTTCCACAGTGGTTGCACCAGTCGACACTCTCACCAACAGTGAAGAAGAGTTCCTTTTTTCCCCGCAGCCTTTCCAGCATTTGTTAGTGGTTGATTTTTAATTTTGGCCATTCTTTCTGGAGTGAGATGGAATCTCAGTGTTGTTTTAATTTGCATTTCCCGAATGACCATTGATGCTGAACATTTTTTCATACATTTATTTGCAATTGGTATTTCTTTCTCTGAGAAGTATGTATTTTTCTCAGATGTCCATTTTTGGATTGGGTCCTTGAATTTTAGGGGCCTGATTTCTTTTAATTCTTTATATGTTTTAGTAGAAGTCCTTTGTCTGATGGACAGTTGGCCAAGATATTTTCCCTGTTCATGGGATTTCTTTTCACTCTGTTGGAGATTCCCTTTGACATGCAAAAACTTTTTAGTAAGATGAGATCCCAGTTGCTGATTCTGGGAAGTGTTTCCCGTGCAGTTTGATTTTTGTTCATGAACTCGCTGCCTACTCCTATGTCATCAAGATTTTTACCTACTCTGTCTTCTAGTAAGTTTAGTGTCTCTGCTTTAATATTCAGATCTTTGATCCATTTTGACTTTATTTTAGTGCATGGTGATAGACATGGATCTAATTTTAGTTTACAGCATATAGAAAGCCACTTTTTCCAGCACCATTTGTTAAAGAGGCTATCTTTCTTCCAATGTACATGTTTGGCCCCTTTGTCAAAGATGAGGTGGCTAAGTATGTTTGTAGTTGTGGCTGTATCTTCTAATCTATTCCATTGAACTTCAGGTCTGTTTTGTTTCCAGTACCATGCTGATTTTATCACAGTGGCTTTGTAGTATAGTTTCAAGTTGGGGATTGTGATGCCTCTTGCCTTACCTTTATGACCCAGAATTACCTTTGCTGTTCTTGGTCTTTTCTGGTTCCAGATGAATTTCAGGAATGCTTTCTATAGTTCTGTGACATAGGCAAGTGGTATTTTGATTGGGATTGCATTGAATCTGTATAATAATTTTGGGAGAATGGCGATTTTCACGATGTTTGTTCTTCCTATCCATGAACAGGGAATATCTTTCCATTTTCTGAAATCTTCTTCAATTTTCTTCTTTAGAGTAATGTAATTTTCACTGTACAGATATTTTATTTCCTTTGTTAGATTGATTCCTAAGTATTTCATTTTTTTGGATGTTATAGTGAAGGGTGTGGCTTCCCTAATTTCTCTCTCAGTGACTTTGTTGTTCGTGTACAGGAATCCTATTGATTTTAGAGTTGACCTTGTATCCAGCAACATTGCTGAAATTGGTTATTACTTCTAGAAGTCTGTTAATCAATTTTTGGGGGTCTTCTATGTAGAGTATCATATCATCTGCAAATAATGATAATTTCACTTCTTCCTTTCCTATCTTTATTCCATTTATTTCTGTTTCTTGTCTCATAGCTCTGGCTAATATTTCCAGAACTATATTGAATAGGAGTGGTGATAATGGGCATCCTTGTCTTGTTCCTGATTTTAGGTTGAAAGTTTTCAGTTTTTGTCCATTCAGTAAGATGTTGGCTGTTGGTTTATGATATATGGTTTTTATCAGGTTGAGGTAGAGACCATCTATTCCGATTTTCTGTAGGGCTTTTATCATGAATGGGTGTTGGATTTTTTCAAAAGCTTTTTCTGCATTTATTGAGATGAACATGTGGTTCTTGTCCTTGGCCCAGTTGATATAGTGTATTACATGTATTGATTTCCGTATGTTGAACCATCCCTGCATTCCTGGGATGAATCCCACTTGATCATGGTGTATAATCTTCCTGATAACTTATTGTATTCTATTTTACAGTACTTTATTGAGGATTTTTACATCTAGGTTCATTAGGGAGATTGGCCTGTTTTTCTCTTGTTTGGTTGGGTCTTTCTCTGCTTTTGGTATTAGGGTAATACTTGTTTCCAGGAATGAGTTAGGGAGACTTGCTTCCCTTTCAATTTCATTGAAAAATTTGACGAGTGTATGCATTAAATCTTCCCTAAATTTCTTGTAGAATTCAGTGGTGAATCCATCAGGTCCCAGGCTTTTCTTTGTTGGTAGAGTTCTAATTAAATATTCAATTTCATTAGCTGACGTTGGGTTATTCAGTAGTTTTACACCTTCTTGATTCAGCTTTGGTAATTCATAGGTTTCTAGGAATCTGTCCATTTCTTGTGTGTTATCCAATCTATGTGAGTAAAGGTTTTTGAAGCAGGTGTTGATCTTTTGCATTTCCACAGGGTAGGTAGTGATTTATCCTTTTCATTTCTTATTGCATGAATCTGAGTTTTTGCTTTCCTCTTTTTGATAAGGTTGGCTATGGTTTATCAATTTTATTTACTCTTTCCAGGAACCAACTCTTCAATTCATTAATTCTTTGTATTGTTTTCTTAGTTTCAATTGCATTAATTTCTGCTCTGATCTTGATAGTTTCCTCCCTTCTTTGTGCTTTGGACTTGACTTGCTCTTCTTTCTCTAGAAGTTTGAAGTTTAGCGTTAGGTTGTTTATGTGTGTTCTTTCCATTTTTCTGATGTGGAAGTTTAGTGCTATAAATTTCCCTCTGAGAACTGCTTTCATTGTGTCCCACAGGGTCCGGTAATCTGTATTTGCATTTTCATTCAGTTGTAGATGTCGTTTAATTTCTTCGTTAATTTTTTCTGTGACCCATTGATTGTTTATGAAAGTATTATTTAATTTCCATGTGTTCGTGGAGTTCTTGTAGGTTTTTTGTCATTCATTCCCAATTTTTTTGTGCTATGGTCAGATAATAAGAATCGAATTATTTCAGTTCCTTTGCATTTACTTAATCATGTGTTATGAACCAGTATATGATCTATTTTAGAGAATGATCCATGTGAAGCTGAGAAGAATGTGTATTCTGATGTTGATGGGTGGAATACTTGGTACACATCTACTAGGTCCATTTGTTCATAAATTTGATTCAGTTCTGTTATTTCTTTGCTGATTTTTTGTTTGGTTGACCTATCTCTCTGTGACAGTGGGGTATTAAGATCCCCTGTTATAAGTTTAGTGTTGTTTATTTGGTTCTTCATGTCTATTAAGAATTGTCTTACATAGTTGGGTGCTCCTGTATTCGGTGCATATGTATTTATGATTGTAATCTCTTCTTCTTCAAGTTTTCCCCTAACAAGTATGTAGTGACCTTCTTTATCTGTTTTGATTGTTTTCGGTTTGAAATTCGCATTGTCTGTAAACATAATAGCTACCCCTGCTTTTTTCTGTGTTTCTATTGCAGGGAGCATTGTTTTCTAGCCTTTGATTTTTAGTCTGTGAATTTCCTTTTGAGTGAAATGTGTTTCTTGTACACAGCATATTGTTGGGTTTTGTTTCTTAACCCACTCTGCTAGTCTGTTGCTTTTTATTGGTGAGTGGAGAACATTTACATTGATTGATATAACTGATATGTACTTACTCATCACTGTCATGATGTCTTTCTGTTGGTGGTTTTCTACATTTTCTGTTTAATTATTTGCCCGGCTTAGTAGTTTCGTTTTGTTGTTGTACTTAAGAGTGTAGCTATCTTTGTCTCTTTTTAGAGTGTCTTTCAGTACTCTTTGTAGTGTTGGTTGGTGGCCATAAATTTCTTCATTTGTTGTTTGTCATGGAAGAATCTTATTTCTCCATCAATTTTTAAAAATAGTTTTTCAGCGTACTAGATCAATTTGGGTTGAAAGTTTTTTTCTTTCAGAATTTGAAATACTTCACTTCAAGCTCTTCTTGACTGAAAGGTTTGTGTTGAGAAGTCTGCCATGATTGTGATAGACTTTCCTTTATAGGTGATCTGTTTCTTTTCTCTGACAGCTTTTAGTATTTTGTTCTTGTGCTATATTTCTGATACCCTAATTATTATATGTCTGAGTGAAGGTTTATTTTGGTCATGGTTAATTGGGGTTTTGTATGCCTTATTTGCCTGCATATCAGATTCTCCTCCCGTGTTTAGAAAATTTTCTGTTATTATTTCTCTGAATAATGTTCGCAGGTCATTAGTATTGAACCCTGCTTTTTCATTGATGCCTATTAATCTTATGTTATTTCTCTTGGCATCATCTTGCAGCTGTTGAATTGTCGTTTCTTGGTTCCTTATTGCTTTTAAGAGATCTTTTCTTTTATGATTGCAAGCTCCCATTGTGTCTTCAAGTTCTGAGATTCTATCTTCAGCTTCATTCAAGTGGTTTTTCAAACTTTCCATGGAATTTTTCATTTCCTGCATTTCCCTTTGAATCTGTTTCATGCATTCTGTTTGTGTCTTATATTGTTCGTTCAAAGTTTCAATCATTTTCTTACGTTCTTCTGTTTTGTATATTGATCTTCTTTAGATACACACATTTCTTTCATAATGGTTGTCATTTCATTTTTTAGCTGGGAGATTATTTCTGATCTGAGTTTCTCTATAGTTTCATTTACTCTATAGTTTCATTTCTCTATAGTTTCTTTACTTCATTTGCTATCATTTCAGAAAGTTCAGTTTTGTGACTCCCAGTGTCTTCCACTTCCATGTCTCTTGCGTTTGTTCTCAGGGGGCTGGAGGATTGAGACTGCCTCTTGGTTTTTCATTTTGTCATTTTCTTCTGGGACCTGTGTGGCTTGGCAGGCAACCTCCCAATGAATTGTACTGTAACACTGTGCTGGTTAGAGCATCAGTCCTCCAATATCCCCTGTCTAGCTGGGGCACACCCCAGATTATGGCGCTGGACCCTTGTATTCTGTGGTTTGTGAGGCTGGCCACGGGTTCCCCTGATGTACTTTGTTGGGTTCCTCTGGGGTGCTTGGCTATGTGTCCTGCAAGTCTGGCCAGGCGTTTCCCTAGTGGGTTGTGCTGAGACACGGGACTGGGTAGAGCTGGATCCTCTGCCCAGCTAGTGAGGGCACACTCCCAGAGTGTGCTGTCAGAGCCTCCTCCTTACTGGGTGGGGGCTGAGACCTCTGGGACCCAGGCAGCTAGGCAGAGCCCACCCTGGAGTGTGGTGCCATGCGGACCTTGCATCTGGTTTTGAGTTCAGAGCCTCTGGAGCACCATGCCATTCAAGCCCAGGCGATTTCCAGGTGTATAGTGCCAGGGCCTTACTCCTGATTGGGCAGGTGTGCAACCTCTAGGACCTGTTGCACAGGCCACAACCCTGAACAATGGAGCTCATGCCTTCTGCTCTGATGGGCAGAGCTCAAATTCTCTAAGGCCCTGCAGTAATGCTGGCCAGTCCCTGATGAGCAGCCCTGGGGCTCTGGGCTGGGCTGGGTTCAGTACCTCTGTGTCCTGAGAGTCTGGCCGGGCATTCCCCTAGTGGGTTGTGCTGAGATGTGGGACTGGGTAGTGCTGGATCCTCTGTGCACCTAGTGAGGGCACACTCCCGGACTGCTGGTGGAGTCTCTGCCTTAGTGGGTGGGGGTCAAGACCTCTGGGACCCAGGTGGCTAGGCAGAGTGCACCCCGGAGTATGGTGCCACCTGGACGTTGCATCGATGCAATCTTTCTGGATAGCTGAGTAGTACTCCATTGTATAAAAATACCACATCTTTTTTATTCATTCCTTGATTGATGGGCACTTTGATTGTTTCCAATATCCGCCTATTACAAATTGGGTTGTTATAAACATGGGTGCACAAATATCACTGTGGTATGATGTTTTCAATTCTTCTGGCAAAATGCCCAGAAATGGGATAGCTGGGTCAAATGGAATCTCTAATCCTGGCTTCTTGAGGAATCTTCACACTGATTTCCATAGTGGTTGCAACACTCTACACTCTCACCAACAGTGAAGAAATGTTTCTTTTTCCCCACAGTCCCTCCAGCCTTTGTTATTGTTTGTTTTTTTAGTCTTGGTCATTCTTCCTGGAGTGAGATGGAACCTCAGTGTTGTTTTAATTTGCATTTCACAAATGACCATTGATGCCGAACATTTTTCCATATATTTATTTGCCATTTATATTTCTTCCTCTGAGAAGTGTGTATTCATCTCAGATCCCAATTTTAGGATTGGGTCCTTGAATTTTAGGGGCCTGATTCTTTTAAATTATTTATATGTTTTAGACAGATGTCTTTTACCTGGGGGACACTTGACTAAGAGTTTTTCCCAAATCGTGGGTTTTCTTTTCACTCTGTTGGAGATTTCCTTTGACATGCAAAAGCTTTTCAATAAGATGAGATCTCAGTTGTTGATTCTTTGAAGTGTTTCCCGTGTAGTTTGATTTTTATTCATGAACTCTCTTCCTACTCCTATGTCGTCAAGATTTTTGCCTACTTTGTCTTCTAGCAAGTTTAGTTTCTCTGTTTTAATATTCAGTTCTTTGATCCATTTTGAGTTTAGTTTAATGCATGGTGATAGACACTGTTCTAGTTTTAGTTTATGGCATATAGTAAGCCAGCTTATCCAGCACCACTTATGAAAGATGCTGTCTCTCTTCCAGTGCACATGTTTGACCCCTTTGTCAAAGATGAGGTGGTTGAGTATGTTTGTAGTTATGGCTGTAGCTTCTAATCTATTCTATTTATGTACTGATCTGTTTTTGTTTCTTTACCATACTGATTTTATCACAGCAGCTCTGTAGTGTAATTTGAAGTCAGAAGTTGTGATGCCTTCTGGCTTGCCTTTGTTGCCTAGAGTTGCCTTTACAATTCCAGGTCTCTTCTGGTTCCACATGAATTTTAGGAATCATTTCTCTAGATCTCTGAGGTGTGAAAATGGTATTTTGATATAAATTGCAGCAAATTTGTATAAAAATGTGTTGAGAGCCATTGAAGCTGGAAATTGTCCCCATGTGCAGGGCTGTAGCATGGCCAGGACATGACTGTACCAAAAACAAAGATCACCTGGGTCAGCCACGCAAAGAAGTTGCTACAGCTCAGAAAGACACCAAGCCCCTAGACAATCCAAGCAATAGGTTGATAGGCAGTGGGGCTGAAATTGACATCATCTTTCCAAGTATATAAATAAACATGCTAGATTGGTTGAGCAGTACCTTTCCTCCCATCAGGAGGATAAGGGATCCACCTGATTCCAGCTTTGTCTCTTCTTTATTTTCTCATCCTCTGGCAGTCCTTCACCCCAAGAATCTCAAGGGCCACATTGGTTGTGCAACAATTTTGGGGAAATGGCCATTTTACAATGTTGGTTTTTCCTATCTATGAACAAAGAATGTCTTCCTATTTTCTGAAATTCTCCTTGATTTCCTTTTTCCAGAGTAATGTAATTTTCAATGTACAGAATTTTACTTCCTTTGTTAGATTCACAAACATTTCATTTTTAGGGGATACTATAGTGAAGAGTGTGGTTTCCCTTGTTTTTCTCTCAGTGAGTTTGTAGTTGGTATACAGGAATCTATTGATATTTGAGTATTGACTTCGTATACAGCTACATTACTGAATTTTGTTATTACATGCAAAAGTCTTTCAATGGAGTTTTGGGGGTCTTCTATGTAGAGTATCATGCCATTTGCAAATAATAATGTAACTTCTTTCTTTCCTATCCTTATTTCTTTTATTTCTCCCTCTTGTCTAATTGCTCTGGCTAATGCTTCCAGAACTATATTGAATAGGAGTAGTGATAATGGGCATCCTTGTCTTGTTCCTGATTTTAGGTTAAAAATTGTCAGTTTTTGTCCATTTAGTAAGATGCTGGCTGTTGGTTTATGATATATGACTTTGAGGTAGAGACCATCTATTCTGATTTCCTGTAGGGTTTTTATCATGAATAAGTGTTGGATTTTGTCAAAAGCTTTTTCTGCATCTATTGAGCTGATCATGTGACTCTTATCTTTGGCCTAGTTGATATGGTGCACTACATTTATTGATTTGCATATGTTGAACCATCCCTGCATTTGTGAGATGAATGCCACTTGCTCATGGTGTATAGTCTTCCTGATTACTTGCTGTATTCTATTTGCCAGTATTTTATTGAGGATTTTTGCATCTATGTTCATTAAGGTGATTGGCCTGTTGTTCTCTTTTTTGGTTGGGTCTATCCCTTGTTTTGATATTAGGGTAATACTTGCTTCCAGGTATGAGTTAGGGAGACTTACTTCCCCTTCAATTTCATTGAAGAGTTTGAGGAGTGTTGGCATTAATTCTTCCCTACATTTCTTGTAGAATTCGGCAATGAATCCATTGGGGCCTGGGCTTTTCTTTGTTGGTAAGGTTCTAATTTCATTTTCACTTTCATTAACTGAAATTGGACTATTCAGCGGTTTTATATCTTCTTGATTCAGCTTTGGTAATTCATATGTTTCTTGGAATCTGTGTATTACTTCTGTGTTATCGAGTCTATGGGAGTAAAGGTTTTCAAAGTAGGTGTTGATGATCTTCTGTATTTCCACATGGTCTGTAGTGATTTCACCCTTTTCATCTCTTAGTGCATGGATTTGAGATTTTTCTTTCCTCTTTTTGATAAGGCTGGCTAGCAGTTTATCAACCTTATGTATTCTTTCAAGAAATCAACTCTTCGATTCATTAATTCTTTGTATTGTTTTCTTACTTTCAGTTGCATTAATTTCTCCTTTGATCTTGATAATTTCCTCCCTTCTTTGGGCTTTGCACTTGACTTGTTTTTTTTTCTAGAAGTTTGAGGTGCAGCATTAGGTTGTTTATGTGTGTTCTTTCCATTTTTCTAATGTGGGGGTTTAGTGCTATAATTTCATTCTGAGGACTGCTTTCATTGTATCCCACAGGTTCTGGTAATTTGTATTTGCATTTTCATTCAATCATATATATTTTTAAATTCTTCTTTAATTTTTTCTGTTACCCATCCATTGTTTAGGAGAGTATTTAATTTTCATGTGTTTATGGGGTTCATGTGGGGTTTTTTGTCATTAATTTCAAATTTTATTGTGCTATGGTCAGATAATATGCATGGAATTATTTCAATTCCTTTACATTTACTTAAGCATGTTCTTTGGGCTAGTATATGATATATTTTAGAGAATGACTCGTGTGCAACTGAGAAAAATATGTATTCTGATGTTGTTGGGTGGAACACTTGGTCCACATCTACTAGGTCCATTTGTTCACAGATTTTATTCAGTTCTGCTATTTCTTTGCTGATTTTTTGTTTGGTTGATCTGTCTCTTTGTGACAGAGGGTTGTTAAGGCCTCCCAGTATAACTGTATTATTGTTTATTTGGTTTTTCATGTCCATTAAGAGTTTACTTACATAGATAACCAGGGTCAGGTCCACGTCACTCGCAGTGCCCAGCCTAGCTCCCTGGGACCAGGAGGCCTTGGCCCCCACCCAGTTAAGGAGGAGGCTCCACTCACATGCCCCGGGAGGCCGCCCTTCCTTGCTGCGCACGGGACCCAGCCTACCGGGTCCCGCGATCCTGCATGCCGCAAGAATCAGCGCGAACCTCAGTGGAACGCCGGACAGCCGCGCAGGACACAGAGGTACGCAGCCCAGCCCAAATCAGCCCAGGACCCCAGAGCTGCTAACCGGGAACTGAGCAACACAGCTGCGGGGACCTGAAGAACTTGGGCCACCCCCACCAGAGTGCAGAGCGCACGGCAGCTCCATTCTTCAGCGGAACGGCTCGAGCATGTGCCATCCCACAGATCGAATGCAGACCCCGCCGCCCAGCAGGGTTGCTCCCGGCACTGCAGGCCTGCGACCTGCCCGGGCTTGCCCCGCAGGCATAGCTGTTGGGCTGAACTTGCGGACAGAACCAGGGTTGGGTCTGTGTCACTCGCGGGGCCCAGCCTAGCTCCCTGGGACCGGAAGGCCTTGGCCCCCACCCAGTTAAGGAGGAGGATCCACCTGCACACCCCGGAAGGCCGCCCTTCCTTGCTGTGCACAGGACCCAGCCTACCAGGTCCCGTGATCCTGCACACCACAAGAATCAGCCCGAACCTCAGGGGAAGGCCAGCCAGCCTCGCAGGACACAGAGCTACATAGATTCCAGAAGAAAATGACAAAACGAAAGACCAAGAGGCAGTCTCAGTCCCCCAGCCCACAAAGAACAAACCCAAGAGATACTGAAATGGAAGACAGTGGGAGTCACACAAATGGACTTTCTAAAATGATAGAAAATGCAATAAAGAAACAGCTGGATGAAGTTATAGAGAAATTCAAATCAGAAATATTCTCTCAGCTAAAAAATGAAATGAGAATCATTATTAAAGAAATGTTGTGTGTATCTAAAGAAGAACAAGATAAAAACATAGAACTTAAGAAAATGATTGAAACCTTGAATGAACAATATAAGACACAAACAGAGTGCATGAAACAGATGCAAAGGGAAATGCAAGAAATGAAGAACTCCATGGAAAGTTTGAAAAACCGCTTAAATGAAGCTGAAGATAGAATCTCAGATCTTGAAGACAGCATGGGAGATCATGGCCATGAAAGAAAAGATCTCTTAAAAATAGTAAGGAACCAAGAAACAATAATTCAACAGCTGCAAGATGATGCCAAGAGAAATAACATAAGATTAATAGGCATAAATGAAAAAGCAGGAGTCACTACCAATGACCTGCGAAGACTATTCACAGAAATAATAGCAGAAAACTTTCCAAACATGGGAAGAGAATCTGAAATACCGGTAGCTGAGGCATACAGAACCCCAATCAACCACAACCAAAATAAATACTCACCCAGACATATAATAATAAGGGTATCAGATATACAGCACAAGAACAAAATACTAAAAGCTGTCAGAGAAAAGAAACAGATCACCTATGAAGGAAAGACTATCAGAATCACAGCAGACTTCTCAACACAAACCTTTAAGTCAAGAAGAGCTTGGAGTGAAGTATTCCAAATCCTGAAAGAAAATAACTTTCAACCCAGATTGATGTACCCTGCAAAACTATCCTTAAAAATTGATGGAGAAATAAGATACTTTCATGACAAAGAACAACTGAAGAAATTTATGGCCACCAAACCAACACTACAAAGAGTACTGAAAGACACTCTAGAAAGAGACAAAGAT